>JBAHVQ010217624.1:0-11397 GCA_036872915.1 Nanipora kamurai
ACACAACAATACAATACTGAAGCGACACGACAGTCAAGAGAAACCATCTAACACAAACAACACTCGACTATGTAACTCGACTATTTTCTTCGTAGATTGGCGTGTTGAGGGGTTCGTTTTTGAAGCCATTCAAAAAACTTGTATTTCGTGTTTTATCGGATCTAAAACACTCGGCTGTCGCCTCGTGTTTTATATGCGATAAACACTCCTACTCGTTTTTTAAATATTACATATCTATATCGATAGATATAAATGTAGATAATATATATATATATATATATCTTATATATATATATACATAATATATACATAATATATACATATATATTATATATGTATATATATATGTATATATTATATAATAGACATATATATATATAATAGTACTCCAATAATTGGAGTTGCGTCTTTTTGTAACTGAATGAAGTATTCCCCTGGTAGACAGCCAAATCCTTTACGCAACTCAGGATAGTCTTTAAGATTAATTGGCTTAGATGACAGTTCATCGCCATCAACTTTAGCATCAGCAGTAGGGAGTTTCTTTGAAATTTCATGCACCCTATTTACCAGATTAAGCTTTTTACAGGTTTCTGCACTCAAAACTGGAGAAGCCTTCACATACACCACATAAAATTTGATCTTGTAGTTTTTGCCTCTGCAAGTAACCGGTAAAACCACAGTACCTTGCACTACAATTGGGTGTCCCGAATACGATTTAAGTGGCGTACCCGACTTCCTCAATTTAGGCACAGTACCCAAGTTTTTGTATACCTTGGTAGAGATCGTGTTACTTTTGGCTCCAGTGTCTAACTCAAAGTTCGCTGACTTCTTATTTATAGTCAATGTTTCATACCACTCGTTAGCTTTATCTAGCAAATTAATCGCGGAATCCACACAGCCAACAAACATGAAATCATCGTCAGTAATCGGCTTTTCTTCGTCGACAACGTGGACTTCCTTTTTGTCTCCCGGGCTTATGCTAACACTCTTACACATTTTCGCAAAATGGTTGTATTTATGACATTTATTACACTGTTTACCTTTAGTCGGGCATTTGTCGTCCGCATGAGTGAACCAACATTTTCCACACGATCGTCCACTTGACTGATCTCGTCGGCTCTCGAAGGACTTACTTCGCTTCTTGTTTTTGTTTGTCAGTCCAAGAACCCTTACATCGTCTCCGGTCGTAGTTTTTAATTGAACTGTAGACATTTCCATTGTTCGTCCAATATCAACGGCCATAGTCAGGGAAGATCCGTCTTGAATTAATCCGGCTGACACCTTAGAGAACCTAACCCGAACACAATCCTGTCTCGAACCATTTCATATGCTTGTTGATATCCACAGTCTCGAGCCAACAGCTTAAGTTCTGTCACAAAGTTCTCAAATTCTTCTTCTTATACTTTAGCGTGAAACAATATCGAGCGAAGACTTGGTTTGATTTTGGCTTTACATAGGCTTCGAACTTCTGATAATGGACATCTAATTTCTTCTCATTTTCCTCTGTCAATAGAAAAGTTTTGTAGATTTCTCGTCCTTTCTTTCCTACCCAGATCATCAAAAAATTGCATTTTTCAACTTCCGAACAGTCTTTGAGTGGGCCTCCGAACATAAATTCGGAGTGCTCTTTAAAGGCATTCCAAGCTCCCGGTAAATCTCTGGCTTGCCGGTATATCTGAGGAATTGAACCAATAATTCGCTCCATCTATCCTTCTTCTCAAACTCTCTTCTCTTATACTCTCATTTGGTTATGGACTTCGATAATTCGACACGATGGATTGGATTGCCTGCCGACTACGCCATGTATCGTTCGTACGCCATTATACACTGTACAACAAGACCTCGCTGGAAAGGCGAAGCTCTGTATTTATATGATTTTATTAACATAAATATTTACATATATTACAATATTATTTTATAATCTCTGAATTAGTCATGTCATGTCTTAGAGTCATCTGCTGGGCACTTACATTCATTCTTACATTCATTAATTGAACACTATCTGCCTTCACATAAGGAAAACATGTACGTACAGACAGTTTACTAGTCCAAAGATAATTTTATTTTCATCTTTACAGACATCGAAAATGACTGTGTAGTTTCTAATATAGGGTACTTCACTTTATCAGATAGTTTATGATGATCATCATGAAAAAGGCAAAAGAAGAAATCTAGTTGAAAAGGTTTTTGGAAAGTAAGTTTCTAGATTAATTGTAGAGTCAGCCACTCAACATTCTTGAAGTTGTATTTCAGTTGTATTTTAAATAGAGAAAGAGGGATCGAAGAAATGTTTTTGTGGAGGTTAGGTTTAAGTTGAGATATAAGTAAACTCTCTCGAATGAGTAGTTCGAGGTTAGAAGAAGTGCGACTGGAAGAAACTATGCAAAAATCGTCGGGAGAAATAGCGCGTGAGGTTCTGTAAGAATGCGCCAGGATAGCAGAAAGTGAAGAGGTTGCCAATTTCTTCCCCGTCAAAGGCGAAACTCTCATGTATTCTGAAATTCGTGTGTGTAAGTGGCGCCGGGTTTGGCCCAAAACAATGCTGAGTAGCATTGACACGTGTATTTATAAATATTTATAAGGCTGAGGAACACAATTTCATAACCTGCGTTCTGATCTGTAAAGAGTGAGGTCCGGTAAAAGGTAACTTAAAATAAATCACATTCTTGGGAGAGAGATTAGCATCTCGTTCTGGCGGGCTAAATAAACGATCAAGGAAAACACGAATGCAACGATCAAGAAAAGCTTCGGGGTAGCCATTGCTCAGTAAAAAACTTTTCAGTTTAATAACCTCAGGGTGGAGAAGTTGATACGAGCTACAAATTTTAAAATATCAATCTAATAGGGTATATATGAGGCCGCGTTTAAAAGATGACGGGATAAAGCTTTCAAAATTGGTGAATAATCCGGTAGAAGTGGGTTTGCGATAAACTGAAGTAGAATAGCCATCGGAACGATTGATTAAAACGTCTAAAAAAGGAAGTGTTCACTGGTGAACGAAATGTTTGGATGCCCAGAGTTGAGATAATCTTGAAAAGGGCGAACATGCTCGCGAGAACGGAAAATAACAAAACAGTCGTCATAAACCTCTTTTTTTCCGCCGCTATATTGATGACTGTTTTGTTATTTTCCGTTCCGTTCCGCGAGCACGTTCGCCCTTTTCAAGATTATCTCAACTCTCAGCATCCAAACATTTCGTTCACCAGTGTGGTAGAAACTAATTCTACACTTCCTTTTGTAGACGTTTTAATCAGTCGTTCCGATGGCTTTTCTACTTCAGTTTATCGGAAACCCACTTTTACCGGATTATTCACCAATTTTGAAAGCTTTATCCCGTCATCTTCTAAACGCGGCCTCATATATACCCTATTAGATCGATATTTTAAAATTTGTTGCTCGTATCAACTTCTCCACCCTGAGGTAATTAAACTCTAATTTTTTTTTACTTAGCAATGGCTACCCCGAAGCTTTTCTTGATCGTTGTATTCGTGTTTTCCTTGATCGTTTATTTAGCCCGCCAGAACGAGATGCTAATTTCTCTCCCAAGAATGTGATTTATTTTAAGTTACCTTTTACCGGACCTCACTCTTTACAGATCAGAACGCAGGTTATGAAATTGTGTTCCTCAGCCTTTCCTAAAGTCCCTTTACGTTTTATCTTTCTGTCTGGACGACGGTTGTCCAGCTTCTATCCTTTCAAGGACCGAATTCCCATGCTTCTGAGATCGCGTGTCGTTTATAAATACACGTGTCAATGCTACCCAGCATTGTATTTGGGCCAAACCCGGCGCCACTTACACACACGAATTTCAGAACACATGGGAGTTTCGCCTTTGACGGGGAAGAAATTGGCAACCTCCTCACTTTCTGCTATCCTGGCGCATTCTTACAGAACCTCGCACGCTATTTCTCCTGACGATTTTTGCATAGTTTCTTCCAGTCGCTCTTCTTCTAAACTCGAACTACTCATTCGAGAGAGTTTACTTATATCTCAACTTAAACCTAACCTCAACGAAAACCTTTCTTCAAGTCCTCTTTCTCTATTTTAATTTTCTTTCTTCCGGTCAGTTAGCCACCCTCCACATTATCACCTTTTTACTATTGGTTAACTGCTAATTATTGGCTCGCTCGTTGTAAATTTGACCTGTATAACATAAAAAGTATAGGAGATTACGAAATTTATAAGTATAACTGGCCTATTTGATTTGGTTTTTAAAGAATGCTGCTCTTAAAACCTCACTAAAAGGATTAATATATCTCTTAAACTGTTAAAAATTTGTGTCAAGAGGTTTTTTGTATCCATACCAAGCAAAACTGAAACATTCTACTTTTTTTTAGTAGTCTTTGTGTTTAGAGGGATGCCACTTGATTTTAAAATATAAAGAAAACTATTTCAATTTTTATATTTTATAGATTACGTCGATCAAACTCACAAGGATTCGAACCAGAAATCAAACCTCAATTTACTACTGGACAAGTGAAAAAGTAAACGAAGTTTTTAGCGTACACCCTTCCACATATATCTCGTCGAGTACATTTTTTTAAATAACTGAATATGCCATCTGTACTTCATAAATCGTTTAACAAAACTTGACATTCTATCAGAATTCACACATCTTCCAAATAGTGTTACAATGCGATCAACAGTTTTTGTCAAGTTTCAAGCACGCAGCGCGAGAATTTTTAGATTTGAGAAATCACGTGGTGTGAGTGTTTTAAACAGCTTGCACTTGCACGGCTATTGATTGACCTATCCGTGTTTAAAAATAACAAATTTTCATGTAAAGTTCACATAAAATGTCACGTTTATTAGTATTCTTTGTTTTAAACACTCATCAATAGTTCACGAAGAAAAAAGAAAAGACAGTATTTCTAGCATATATGTAAGAATGAGAGATTCGTCTTGATTGGAGAAAAAATTATTCCTTGATTTACTTGGATAAAACAACTAGTATCTTCACTAAAATCGATAAAAATGAAACTAAGACGCATCCGTTTTTTAAGCTACTTAAAAAAACTCGCAGTACGTACTTTATCAGATGCGAAACAGCGGACTGTCTGCTCGTGTTTAAAAATATAAAGCAATCGTACTCGTTTTTTAGATATTACCTGAAACGTTTGTCTAAATTAGCGTTTCAATTCCATGCAAATTCAGAGTTCCAAGCTAGCTATCCAAAGTGTGAATTGAAAGACTAAACTGAAATTCGTCAGCTGGTTTTTTGGAGAGAGATTTTTATACGGTATAAAAGTCCTTGCATGTGATCAAATTCGCGCACTACGTTCGGGAATATACTAACTGAGTATTGATGAGTTTTTGAAGAAAGTTTGAATGGTTGCCTGAATTTCGTTTATCCTTTCCGATTATCTGAATTTTTATGGTCATTTCGAACATCCTGTCTAAGTGGGTATGCAATCATAATTTGGTACTTGAAATGCATTAAGAACTTCGTATACCATTTTAAATAACTTAATATTGGATTAAAATTTCGTCCATGTTTTTGAAATATAATGAGGTCAGACTTCTGTACATCTTGGCAGAAAAATCGATGTTCATTCAGAAATTACTACATCTTTTTAGATATCTTGAAATGCTGTTGTAGCATCATCCCTCTTCTCAGCTTTTTAGGATAGTGAACGATTGTCTGAGTCAGTCCTTCTTATTGAATATAGAAGTCATACCGTTGAGCCTGGTATTTTTATCCACTGCTAAGCATAAATAAGTGGGCCTGATGCGAATTGCAGGTTTACAAGTATCAGGAAAAGTACGGGGTATTTAACAGAGGGAATGAGGCACCTTCAAATTAATTTGTAAACTTTGCTAACTAATTTGTAAACGGATTATTGAAAGATCAATGACTTACAACCTATCTTCTAAAGGGTTCTTTTGTTGATAAATTCCAATTTTTCCTTTGTGCGTTGTGCGGTGGTGGCTAGGCCTTAGTCAAACGGCGCTTGGTAGTCGATGATAGTCTATGATAGTGATAACTCTCACTCCCATTTTGCCACTAACTGTCATGCACTGTCATCGACTATCATTCACTTTAAGCATGTTCAAATTTACCATGATAGTTGATGATATTTAATAATGGTTTGGCGGGAAATGAGTTCTTTAACTATCATCAACTATCATACCCCGTTTAACCAAGGCTTTGTGTTCATTTAGAATCCATTCTGACGTTCCCTTTTCAACTTGGAGTGGAGAAATGGTTTACAGCTGGCTAGAAGACGAAGGTCTTGGACAATATGCAGATGCTTGTGTGAGCTCCATAAAAACAGGCGATGACTTGGTAAAAATGTCCTCAAGCGACTTGGAAAAGATTTTTGGAATGAAGAAAATTCTGCACAGAAAGAAATTACATTTAGCGTTGCAGGTAAGGGGATGACGTACGAAAAGATGATAAGATTGTCGTAACGAGATAAGTGAAGGTAATAAATTTTCTAGCTATGCATATCAATGTGTATCGGGTGATTTTTCAAAACATTTCTGATATGGTTTTAAGCCAGTCATCTCCCAACTTTCTGTGTCTCAGACCTTTACTGCCTCTTTTTAAGTAAATACATTGAAGATCCCCGAAGTATGGCTGTGGAGCTCGTTTCAGTTCAAGTTTCTCGTGTTCCTTTAATTTCTGTGTACTGGTACAACTCGATAACCACTCTTCAACAAAATTTTTTATTTATTTAGCTATTTTGTAATATCTTTTTTTGGTGAGAAAATGTACTTAGAGTTTGTCACATACGGCTTGGCATGTCAACTATATCATTAGCGGTTGTTGACGACTAAAGCAGTTTCTTTTCTATAAAACGGATGAGTTGCTCGTATATTTTTCTGTCTGCTAACCAAACGCAAAGCTGGTTTTCCTACTGTTACTGTGAGAACGTCCTAAAAATGCTGATGGCAGAGCTACCGCATTACCAGCGGTGTCATCTACAGGGACATGTTTAATCGAAACAGTTCCTTCCAGAGTCTACGCCGTTCGGTGGTATCAGCTTATAGAGTTTAAACTTCCATGGGAGTGATGGAATCATTGACTGAGAAACTAATTCAGGAAAACTTTTTTACGCAGGTACCGTGTCGCCGTAGACACTTTGTTGTTTATCCTAATTGACATTACCTGAGCAGTTTTTATAAGAACTGAAGAAAAATGAAATGTTTTTTTGGGATTGGGTTTCCCTAGAGCAGTCACGATTGCCGTAGTCATACTTCATCGCCTTGAGTGAGACAGATGGCAACTGGAGATCGCTGGCATTTTCATGATTGTGGAAACCAGCCTCAAGAACCGTTAATATACGTTCTCTAGAACACGTCACCATGCAGGCTTGAACAAGGGTATAAAATCATTAGTTTTTAGCAGACAAAAGAAATTTATTCCGTATAAGAGACCGTAATTTTAAATAATTGTCATTTTAGGCCGTGACTGATGAACCAGGAGAAGTAATGCAGCATCTAGATACCAACTGGGTATTGGGTTAGTATCATGTGAGAAACTCCGATCAAAAAGATTCAATAACGTAAATGGTTTGAACCTGGAAAAATCGTTACATTTTTGTGGAAGTTGATCGTTCAGGTTCATGTAGTCTTAAGAAAGACTGTTGGTGGAAGTGAATGGCGTTTCGACGGCCTTAGCGACGGTCTTAGCGACGGTCAGAGTCAGGCGAAGAGTAAATGTCAGGTTCGCTTATATTTGTATCTGGTTCGTGCGTCATAACTGGGCGCTCGTGTGAGTCATAGAGGCGTCTGGTTTTTTTTTTGAAAAGCAGTGGTTGTGGTTGTGTGGGCGTTAGTGATTAGTTTGTCGAAGTCCATTGATTGTTCGTACGTTTGAATTTGGGGTTAAGTCGTTCGTAAGGTCCCGATAATTGTTGTGATCAGTTTAGTGGTTTTCGTTCTAAGTTCGTGTACCAGCTTTCTAGTGTCAGTCGTTGTTTGTAGTTGGTGCTGTAATGCATTATGCCGATTCCCAGTCAATGTTGTGTTTGGTTTGTCGGTGGTGTTTGGTTTAGTCTCCGTTTTTTGTCGCTCGTTTGTGTTCTGTGAGTCGTATACTTAAGTTTCTGCTAATCTCACCTATATTGGTGGCTAGGCAGTCGGTGCAATTAATTTTGTAAGCTACACCTTGTCTTTCATGTGGTTGTTCTCTGTCCTTAACGTTGGTCAGTACATGACGTAAAGTTATCATCGGTTCGTGCGCTGCTCATATGTTGTATGGTCGTAAGATAATCTCAGGCGTACCATTTATGTATGGTATCGTCGCTGTAGTTGTTGTCCGACTGTTGTTTTCGTTGCGTTCATTGTCTTTGTAAGTGTTGAGTTTGATGAAGTCGGAGTAACAGTTGTTTTTTGTGAAAAACGCGTTTTAAGTAGTCATTTTCCTGGCGTAGAGCGTCGGGAGAGTCACAAATAAGTTGTGCGCGTCTCGTCAATGTTTTGATGGTGGTAGCTTTGTTTGAGTTTGGATTGTAAGATGTTTGCTCTAGTAGCCTGTCAGTATGCGTTGAATTTCTGTAGACGTTGGTCCATAGTTTTTTGTTGTCACGACCATCTAAGAAAGGAATAATTCCGTTTTTTACAATCTCTTTGGCAAATTGTATATGACTGTTCTGTTTGTTATTCTGGCTGTGAAATCGTCAATCTCGTCTACGAGTTGTGCAGTAATCGTGTCGTCAACTTAACGACACCAAAAAGGTAACGTGTGTTTGTAAGTTGCAAGGGCGAGTTCTTTTACGGATTTCATCACAATTTCAGTAACCACCGTAGAAATGGGTGAGCCCGTTACTGTGCCATGTAACTGTTTGTAGTGTTTACCGTTCGATTGAAAATAGGTCGATGTGTGGCAAAGTTCCAGTATTTTCATGATGTCTTCTGTAGGTAAAGGAAGTCCGTCGTTAAACTTGGTAATGGCATTTTCGGTACATTCTAGTGTCAATTGAAGCGAAATACTGGTAAACAGTGATTTTACGTCAAAAGACACCAGTTTGTAGTTTTCTGGCATTTGTACTGTTTTGAGATCGTTAATGAATGTTTCAGTTGATTGTAGTTTATGCTGTGTCTTGTTGATTACTGTATAGCTGTTACGGTATAGCTGTATTTGGAAAGTTCGTTAGTAGGCAACCCACAGAATGAAACTATAGGTCGCATGGGTATTTGTGGCTTGTGAAGTTTCGGTAGTGTCCGTACAGTTTTGGTTATCGCGGTACCGAACACTTGAGTGGATAAAAGCGATTTGTGGTAAAGTAGTGTCCGTACAGTTTTGGTGATCGCGGTACCGAACACGTGAGTCGATAAAAGCCATTTGTGGTAAAGTAAAGTTGCTTTATTTATACTGGATAACCCTATCAGGTAAACTACGCTGTTCTCCCTAGAGGTCCAGATCATGGGTCCAGTGATACGGCAGTAGGAAACCGGAGTACCCGGAGAAAACCTGCGATGTTCGGTAGAGTCAAACTGGATAACACTCTTCTCACATGTGACCAAGGTAACTTCAATCAGAAAACTACACGGAGCCGGAATCAAACCCTAACCACAGAGGTGAGAGACACGTGCACTACGAGTGTGCTACCAACACCCCACCAACGATAGTAAGTTTGTTGAGTTATTGTGTTACTTTTTCTCTTTGAGAAAATTTTATTGTTGAGTTTTCGTTGAAGTGATGGAGCAGGGTCGCGTTTAAAGGGGAACTCCACCCCCGGAACAACTTGGGCTTCAAATAAAGATATTAGTGCTTTGAACTTACCTTCCAAGTTTGGCGGATTAGATTCAAATAGTTTCGGCGATGCCTTCCTCCAAAGGGACAAAATACGAGTAATTGGTCGGCCATTTTCGAACTGATGCCGTCGGCTCAGGTATCGGACAGCAGAAGCTCTGATGAGGATTTGTGACGTCATTGCAAGAAACGCTTAAACTGATGATGTGGAAAGCTTTACACATCGCTGAGTAGCTGTAGCATTGTTTTTTTTCAAAGAAAATACTCGGAATAATGGACCGAATACAACCCTATGCGTTTGAGCCAACACGACAGAATATCGATGAAAGCAGCGAGTCAGAAGACAAAAGTAACGACACAGACGAAACGGAGAGTATGAATGATGAAGTCCGTGTGGGAAATGTTTCATGGTGCTTGTGTCATGAATGCAGACCAATGGATATCAAAAGGGAAAGCCTTTGTTGCCAAGAGATGGCAGAGCTTAATCAGAAACTGGATGGTAAAGCATTTCAGCTGCTTGGTAACTTTCTTTACAGAAATTTAGGTCATTTATACTGTATTTCATTTTTGTCGCAGAGGCGAAGGTCGATTTTGTCACAAGTCACAAGTCCTTCGACGTTGTGTGTAAACATCCAGATGTATTACGAACTGCCTTGGTTTGTATGCATGACGTTCGAGGCGATTCTTTACCAGAGCCACTGGAAAACAAGTATGAATCACTTAATTTGATTTTAAAATTTGAAGTATTGATATGCTGTATTTACACATTTGTATATTTATACAGGTACATACTAGCGTTACACATACAGTAAACAAATGTTCTTTGTAAAAATTTAGAACCTTACGTTTAGCTGCGTACAGGCAATTTACTTGGTGGGTTCATACTCGACTTGGAAAGGCTGTAAGGAAGGTTACACCATCTTGTCTAGTCTGGTCCATCAGAGATTCTTATCCTGAACCAAGTAACGAATATACTGGTTTCCAAGATGGAGACCTCGACGAAGGGTTACCAGTGTAAAGGTAAACTTCCCTCTTGCTAAGTTCATTTTGTTTGTTGACATCAGTATGCCCTAATTCAGAACTTACTCAAGTGAGTTATTTCTTTATAACTGTACTCCAATGTGTATTTAAGATTGTTATTTACAATTTTATATATTTAAACAAGGTTCCAAAATAACACTATTTGCCAAATCTTGACTTGTGTCTGGAAATTACAGCACTCTTTTCGGGTCTTGGTTTTGGAGCAATATTTTTGGGAATGTTGTCTGGCACAGAAATACCCCTGTCATGCCTTTCCTCTAACTTTGCATTCACAACATCATACATCATGTCAAAACTAAACCCATATGATTTGGCATTTGTTATAGGTTTTGCTACCCAGTCTTTACCACCTTTTGGAAACACAACCTTAAATCTGCCCTCTCCACCTTGATCTTTCCCCTTTGATGTTACTGCCTGTGGTCTATCGAGATTAAAGTTGTGATCCAGAACTGCAAGTTGTGTTCGAGCGACCATGCCTTGGTATGAAAAATGCTGACGCTTTGGAAGATATTTCAATAGGAGTGAATGGAATACCTCTAGTTTGCCAGTATGGTGGAACTCTGTCATCTTTCCAAGATGATTTAAGAACCTTTTATTGAAGACAACCTCTTGTAAAGCCTTGTGGCTTGGTGAACCAGCCTTCAGCCATTTGGTGC
>JBAHVQ010217635.1:0-11397 GCA_036872915.1 Nanipora kamurai
CTTTCAGCAACTCAGGCTGTATACGTATATAAGTTTTATTTATTTATTTATTTATTTATTTATTTATTTATTTATTTTATTTATTTGATTTAAGTATTTATTTATATAAGTATAAGTTTTATTTTTAACTTTTGTTTTGTCCTATTGGTTAAATCAATTCAATTCGATTCAAACCTGTGTACTTAGACTTGTCACTGTGATGTAAATTAGTTTCTGAAGATATTGCATGTTTAGCGACAAAACATAAGACCTTATTTAATATTTCTATATTCCTATATGTGAATGACTTTTTTCCATATATTCTGCTGAGCATTAAAATTTATCTTGAAATTTCAACAAATGATGGTAAGGTTCGACTATTCATATGGTCAGGTTCTAATTTTAAGAAAAATAAACTCGGTTCTTGAGAGTTTTGAATTAAATCGATAAAGTTTTTTTGAGTAAATTTTAATCTTTTTCAATATTTTGAAAGCATTTGAAGGTTTGAGTGGCAGTGTTGGAGCAAAACTTGACTTTTTTATCTCGGCTCCGATGTTGAGGTTTTCAACTTGTCGTTGTTTCCTTTCATTACCGACCTATGCAGATTTTATTAGACATGGACATGATGTTTACCGATCAGGTCCAAATGTTGACGAAACTTCGATCACAACTCGGGTTACAGAGAGAAAAAGTTTTAGTCTATTAAAAACTACGCAATAGTGACATTTATGTTGCTTATTCAATTGACTTTAGGCTTGGTTGCCAAAATCCAGAAAAACGACCTAAGAATCTATCAGGATAATCCTCTCAAAAGTTCTAAAAATCTCAATTTTCATCCTAAAAATCTCCAAATATCTCTTAAAATAAGTAGAATTTTCGATTACTTGTAGTGATACGAAATCAAATCGCTCATTTGATAGACCAGCAGTCCTCAGATTGGCGGCATAACGGCTCAACGGTGCCTACGGGAGTCCCTGAATAAACTTGAAAACTTGAGGGTTGTTCAATATTGTTTAATATTTTCCACCGGAGTCAAACTTCTACAAACCATCGTTTTTACTCGTTATTTTAACATTTTCTGTAAAAATAACTCATAATGTCTGAAAATCTCCGTACTTTCTAAAAAGCTTTCCAAGGTCTATAAATTATAATAAAAATTTGCATTTTTGGAACGAGGCCTAATTCAGTTACATGTTTTAGATACATCGATTGCTGCGATAGCTGGAAGTAGCAGCAAAGGCGATCACGAATTACGTGCGTCAAGTTTGTCAGTTAAAGGTAAGGAAGTTTTTTGTAAATCTCGATGGTTATTGATGAGCCAGTTTTTGTTCGATTTTTTAACTAATTTTCAATCTAGGAAAGCCAAATGTTCATGAATGAGAGCAAAAGCTTCATAAATTTGGCTTAATTTATTTTAACGATCCACAGGAACGTAACTGGGGGCGGAGATGAACCATGGATCTGCAGACACTTATCTCTACCTTAAATGAAAATACCACACGAGAGGACTAATTCAAAAGTGGTCTGTGATCTGCGAATTATAAATAATATAATGTGGAGTAACTAAGACAAGAGGAAATATGGCATATGTATGTAGAGATGGAGTCACTCCTCTCATTTTCTGGAGATGAAGGATCAAAGAAGCGAAATAGATAACCGGAAGTAAACTTTTTCAGCATCAAGTCACAGTTGGGTTTCAGGTGCCGATTACGTAATCCGGAGCTAATCTGGTTACTGGGCATAGAATTATAAGACATAGAATGCGGGCTGAATTGATTCGAACTGATGTTTTAGTAAAGATGGACCAAAAGTCAAGCATTCTGTATTTTGAATAGATCGTTTACAGCCAAAAATTAGCCGAAATGTTTCTGGTCAAAATCTGGAAATTTTATACAGATACATTGATCTTTGTTGATATCTTGACAAGCGTAGCTTTTGCGTCAGAAATACTTCATTGAGGTCAATGAAGCATTAGAGATGGACAATCTTTGATAGCATCAGTCGAGAAAAGTCCGAACTTACGACCACGGTCTTAGCCTTTAGGTCATGATGGCCTTTATAAACCTTCCCTAAAACAATTTGATGAACCCTGGCTGCCTTTTCAGATTTCCTACTGCGTTCATAAACCACTCGAGACAAATGTGGACTTACAAATGTGGCGTCCACATTCAAGAAAAGGTAAAAATCTGTCTCCGTACAGTTATATCGATTTCGATCTAAAGGAATTTTACATAGATAAGAAGAACATTAGGGTACTTAATAAGCTCGCTAGTAACTTCACAATTCTGAAACCTCACAAGGGCCACGGTATTGTTGTTATGAAACGAAATCATTATATTACATCTAGCAACTCCATTTTCTTTGATCCTCTTAAGTTCAAGAAAATTTCCTTCTGATCCCACTTTCACTAGATTTACTTCCTTATAAAATGCGTTATCCATTCTACTCAACCGAGGAAAAATTACTGCTTATGAGTACAACTTTTTAAGCCCCAAATCAGCTAAGTTTGGCTGTAGAAACCGACTTCCTAAAATACATAAACAGTTTTCCTCTTTACTTAAATTTAGGTCTATCATCGATACCATCAACATGTCTGAGTATCGTGTCGGTAAATTTCTTTCGAATTTATTAAATCCTTTAACACAAAATGAATTTTCACTATCAGACTCGTTTCAAACTGTTTCCAATAATAGATCTATTCCAAGTCATTTGTTTTCGGAAAGCTACCAGCTTGACGTTATTTCGCTTTTTACCAACGTCCCTCTCACCAAACTGTACGTATTATATTAACTCCTTCCTGTCCGTATAGGTCCTTAGTGATCTATGGAGACTTTAGTATTTAACTCTGGCTAACGCCAGACGATTTTACTAGTCTAGGGGAAAGTTCTCGGACAGGAAAAAGTTAAACCGAATTTTTAATGAAAAATTAGTCGACACCAACCTTAGTAAAAGAACTTTGAAAAAGCTAATATTAGATTCGTGTACCAAAGTTACATTTTCTTTTAACCAACAGCTTTATCAACAAATCGACAGTGTATCAATGGGTTGGTCACTTGGTCCGGTATTGGCAAATATTATTTCGACTGAATTTGAGAAAATTGTTATTTATAACCTAATTCACTCCGGCATAATTAAGTTTTATGAAAGATATGTTGGCTATACCTTAGTTCTCATTAAACCATCAGATATTCCCATCGTCTTAGCTAAATTCAACACCTTTGACAAAAATTTATAATTTACCGTTGACACTTTCGCAGACGGCCTGGTTTATTTTTTAGATATAAATTTCAGTTGATGGTATTCTTACGTGTATCGTAAAGATACTCATACTGGTCAGTACACTTATTTTGTAGTTTTGAATCCTTCTCACACAAGACTAAATACGAAATAATTTGACTTCGAAATTTCACAGTTTGGAATGTATATATCAATAATTATATAATATTACAGGAATTTGACAGCCATTTTAACCAAGATTGAGGTTAAGATCTAGCCATTTCTCCATTTTATATATATTTTGTTAACTCAAATGTTTCCTTTGACAAGAATTGAAAGGACCTTTTCCATGATCTGGGAAACAAAACGAATTTGAGCGCTTGTTGATTGGAAAACTTATTCGTTTATCAAATAAGTGTGGATTTCATGTAAATAATAATGTAATTTTGTTAAAGATATCAAAGCCCAGTAAATATCTTTCAATAAGCTCATAATCAATGTCTATATTATTATCATCTTATTGAAAGTTATTTGATGGGCTTTGATATTTTTAACAAGACTACGTTTTCCGCCTGGTTCGTCTATTGCCATGACATTGAAGAATTGTGTAATTTATTTGTACGATGTAAGCACTTAGCCTTACTTTAAACACTAATCCCACTTTTTATAGAAGCAAAATGGGTCAGTCTCAGAAACTTTTTAATCTTGGAAGCCTTATAATTTGCATTAAAGTATTTATTTTTCTACGACTGTTTTCATTTAATCCAGCAAAATCAACAGTTGTGTACGAGACATGCTTCTGTATATGTGCTTACACGCGCACATTTAATTCACTATGATTGAATAAACTCTTTTTTTAGCAAATTAAAATACCAAATAACAGCAACATTCTCACTTGCATATATTGCAATTGCTGTACCCAATAATCAGTTTGTAATGACTAAATAAAGTTGATAAATTAATTTAATAATGAAGGTCTTCATAACCTTTACATCTACTACCATTACTGACAAAGAATGGCGATGTCTCTTGAAAACCCACACAGATCTTGTTTGCTTTGTGTGGCTAGATAACCTTAAGAATGGGAGTAGCCAACTTAAAGTTTAATTTTATCGTGGATAATTGTTACGTTTAACCATTTGTACTCTCGTCTCAAGGTGCTGAAAACAAATCTCCACCAACTGTTGAGTTGGGAGAGTTCAAACCATCTCCTGAAAAGTGGTCAAAAGTAAAGCGACGAATCGATGTCCTTATGGTCGTAGTGAATGATGAAGAGTTTGACGCAGCAGCTAGGATATTATCGTCTCCTCAACGTACTGACACAGGAAAGCGCTTAGGACCTTTCTATCTTGGAGATATTGGGGAGAATACCGTTGCTTTAGTGCGGTCATCTGCAGGATCAGTTGGAGTAGGAGCAGCCCAGTCAACGTGTCAGGACGCCATTGAAGAGCTGAAGCCGAAAGTCATTGTCCTCCTTGGAGTTTGTTTTGGAATGAACAAGAAGAAGCAAAATTTAGGTGATCTCCTCGTCGCAACTCAAACAGCGTTTTATAGCCAAGGTCGTATCAACAAAGATGGATCCGTGTTTTATCGAACCGCACAACCGCAGTGTGAGGCAAGGCTTCAGAGAGCATTTCAGGACGGAAAGGTTACCTGGACTGCTCCCGGAGATTGTAAAATTAAACCTAAAGTTCACTTTGGCTTAGTTTTGAGTGGACCCGAGCTTATTGACAACGAACAAAGGAAAGAGGAACTTCAAAAGGCATTTCCGGAAGCTCTTGGAGGAGAAATGGAAGCCGAAGGTGAGTGATCATCATCGTAAACATAACTATAATTAAGAATATGAAGCGGCAAATCCCGAACGAATAGTGGATAAACATAGCTGAAGAAAGGAAGGGCCAAGTCCACTTTTGTTCACTTCCAATCTCCTTGGTTAGTGTTGGAATTAGTTGTAAAGTTCTTCATTTATTTAAAGTTTAATAGACGGAAAAGCCAAAGCAACAGGTTAGTGATTGTCAACGTAATAGTCACACAGCGAAAGTTCCACAATCACAGTCACACTTTCAGTCCGTCTGAAGTGTTCCCGACGGACATGTGTATGTTGGAATATTTCTTCCCACTGTTCTGATCACATAGCCACTCGTTCCAAAGCCGAAAAGCTGAATTTTAAAGATTGGACTTCGACAGTAGGACTGTCAAATAGCCATGTGACGGAATTTTTTTTGAAATATATGCTCGAGTTTTGGTCTACGAACGCATAATCAGTATTGGATGTACCATCCTTAAAAACGTTTACTTTTTGAATTATGAGTGGATTTTTATAATAAAAAGAAACTTATTGTCTGTATCATTTACTACATGTAAATTTGGAAGGAACTATTGCCAAATGTATAAAGCAAATTATTTAGAACTCGAAGTAATGAGTGTATGTACCCTTGTGTAAGGTCTGAAACAGTAAGGATTCGTTTTAGTAAGGTCTGAAATAGTAAGGACTTGTTTTAGTAAGGTATGAAATAGTAAGGATTCGTTTTAGTAAGGTGTGAAATAGTAAGGATTCGTTTTAATAAGGTCTGAAGTAGTAAGGATTCGTTTAATCGATATCTTTTTAGCTTTGTCTAATTCTATTTTAGATACGTGTTAGCATCTGTATTTGAATTCATCTCAATAAGATTTGAGAATGTAATTATTGCTTAAATTTAACTTTCAGCTTATTTTCAATGTGAATTACTCAGATGGATATTTTGAGTATGTAATAAAGACTTCTACTGATATAGACGGGTTATTAAAACGTATTCGCTCAGTTTCAGGAGGTTATCTCGATATATAGTTTAGTAGATATTCTTATCTATGAAAATTTATTTTACCGTATCATGGTCCAGAATATTTTAACATTGCTTTAAAGGAATATGCTCTCTTTGTGATCGACAAAAGATTCCTTGGATTCTCTGTAAGTCTATTGCAGACTGGGCTGATGGTAGCAAGAACGAAGAATGGCAACCTTATGCGGCAGCAGTATCTGCATCGTTTGTACAACACGTTCTGAAGGAGACGTATCTACCAGGTAAAACACAAGCTAATGAAAGTACATTTTCTTCTTCCAGGATTCTACCTGCACATTTCCAACTGCATGCAGGATTTATTTAAACCAAAAATTGTTCAGGTTAAAATGTTTACGCCAAGGAGTTATATGAATCACATACTTCGTGACACAGGTACGGTTGAGTGTAAGATACTGAATCTAATTATTCCCCTTGGTGGAAGGGAAAAAATTTTGAAAATCTCATAGATTGTAACTTCATGCATGATGTTAGTAAGACATTAACTATTTCATGGGCTTGGGATATCGAGAGAGAAACTTTTCATGCTCGCTTTAATTTGATTGAGTCAAGGTATCTATACATTTGTTAAAGTTATCTGAAAAGCAGTAAATCTTGAATAATCTGAAATAGAACAAGTAAGCTCAATAAAATACTTAGGAACATATATATAAACAATGAATCAATCTGGAAACCTGAAATTAGAAATTTTATCAACTATTGCAAAAATTTTCTAAAATTTTAAACAAATCTGCTATATGTAGAAATAACCATATTTGACTCACGGAACAATGTTTTCAGGAGATGCAAATAAGGCCGGCTATGCAACGATGATTACAAAAGAAAATAATTGCGTCAGAGATATGCTTTTTTTGCAAAAATGCAGATCCTTGCTACTGGATTTTTGGTTTAGTGAGGCGGATATGTGCATGAATTGTCCACTTTTGGACTAAAAGCATGACATTTGGTAGAAAGATGTCTTTTTGTATCCTGATCAGATACTGATATGGTGCCACATCGAAAAACGCGTTTTAAGGAAGGTATAGGGAGTTTCCGACATACCAAATGCTACTTTGGCTTGTAAATTTTATGAACGTAACTTAAAAAAGTTACAGTTCATGACCCAACGTTTCGACACCTCGGTCTAGTGTGATGATGATGATCAAACTTTATTTAAACACGCTATTCTTTTCAGCAAAAGCTGATTTACAAAAGAGGATTGTTCTGTATGTTCGCGGTGTTACGCAGCCAATCAAGAAAATCTTATGTAGTTAAAATGTCAAAATTGCCCAAAAACCTTATTTGACATTGGGTTATATTTTTGCGAAACTTAAGGATCCTGTGACGAAGGAACAAAAGATGGACGCTGTATATTCTATCCCGTGCAAAGATTGTGATAAGGAGTACATCGGACAAACGAAACGTCAGTTTGGAACACGCTTAAAAGAGCACCAAAAGGCAGTATTCTTCTCTAAAAGAGATAATTCTGCCTTGTCGTAGCACGCGTGCCAAACTAATCATGCGATTGATTGGGATAACTCTAAAATTTTCACGACAAATCGCAGATACCACCAAAGACGTTGTTTGGAAGCTTGCCACATTAACAGCACACACTCTCCTTTGAACCGTGACGACGGCGGGCACCTACCGGATGATTATTTGCATCTCATCAATAGATGAGATCATCACTCAAAGTTGAGCATCAAAGAAACTCGTTACGATGCTTAGGTTACCCCTGATGAAGACACTAGACCGAGGTGTCGAAACGTTGATCATGAACTGTAATTTCTTTAAGTTACGTTCATAAAATTTACAAACCAGAATAGCATTTGGTATGTCGGAAATTTCACCTGGTTGCCGTGGACTTGTATCTCACCGTTACAGGGAGTTGTTTTATTAAATCAGTTTAAAGTAAGACTTACCATATTAATTTAAGCAATTATCTACAACACAACGTTGCTCAACAAAGGAACCGTTGCGAAGTTTTACCTATTAGCAATGAAACTCTAAATGGCAGTTGAGTTCAGCGAAACCCAATTTAATTAGAACTATTTTGCTTGCGTGAAAAGGTTCTTTAGCATCAATATGACATGCGATGTAATGTTTCGGACTCGCAAAATTGTGATTTGAACTCTTAATTTTTTATATGCAGGGACCTAAGGGCTCCCAGAAGTTTAACCTTGATAGTAGTTAACAGCCTTGTTTTACTTTTTTAAAATTTAACTATTTCAGATGAAAATTATTTCATTTTCTTGTAGAAGTTCCAACTCAAGAGAACGATGAAGCGTCAGGTAAACAGTGAGGTAGATTATTCCATTTCTTAGTTAGCTCTGCTATTTTGCTTAGTTGATATTAGTAAGAAATTAAAAGAAGTCTCGCACTGCGAAGTTTCAGCAGTTATAACTGAATTTTGTGACGTACTATTAGTCTTGAAAAACCCGAGGATAATTTCTAAGCCCTTTAAGTATTCTTAAAGTTGCTATAAAAACGTGATGATAGTTTCTAATATGCTCATCAAATGCATAAGACCTCATGTAATCCTTCATTGAAGTCAGTAAGCTAACTTTTGTATGTCATATAACCGTTCAACAGAAAAGTCTACAAATGTTAAAAAAGTATGAGAAAGTCCTTTCATGATTAATAAAAATATTTGCAGTATTGTTTCAGTTTTTGAAAACTTTAAAACACAAAACTTTTCATCGTTGATTCATATGATAAACAATTGAGAATGGATCATTGGGAATATGTGACAATCTCTTCAACAATGTACACAGTTTACTCTTAGTTAAAACAATGTCAGCCGGAGTAGCAGTAACAGTAGGAGTAAGAGGAGAGGTGGGAATAGTAAGAACAGGAATAAGACGAGGAATTGGAGGAGAAGGAGGAGGGGAGAAGGAGCTGGAAGAGGAGGAGAAATAGCAGGAGGAGGAGGAGAAGTAGGAGCCGGAGTAAGAGTAGGGGTACGAGGACGAGGAAGAGTGAGAATAGGAGTAGGAGGAGGACTAGGACGTCGAGGAGTAGGAGAAGTAGTAGGAGCAGGAATGCGAAGAGTAGGAGTAAGATTAAGACGAGGAGGAAGAGTAAGAGTAGTTGGAGGAGAAGGAGGAGCAGGAGTAGTAGGGGGAGGAAGAGTGGGAGGAGTAGTAGGAGGAGTAGATGTAGTATTAGGAGGGGATAGAGAGATAAACAGTAGCTTTATTATCATGGTCTAAAGTTACAGGTAGTGCTAAAGCAGGCTGGCACGGCAATAAATTACCTTATGGGCTAATAAAAGTATTACAGGCATATAGATATATATGTACAAGGAGGTAAATTATTATATTATTGTAACTATGTGATAGACTTCCGATTAGATATCAGCCGTCCGGGAGTTGCGAGCATATTAGAACGTCGGACCACCGGACATTTATTGAGGAGGAGGAGTAGCAGAAGGATTTAGAAGAGGAGGAGGAGTAGAAGTAGCAGGAGGAAGAAGAGAAGGATAAAGGGAAGTGACATGAGCAGTAGGAGGAGTAGGAAGAAGAGGAGAAGGAGGAGGAGAAGCAGTAGAAGTAGCGGGAGAAGAAGGAGGAGTAGGATTAGCAGGAGGAGGAGTAGGCAGAAAAGGAATAGGAGGAAGGGGACGAGAAGGAGAAGGCGTAAAAGTTGGATGAGGAAGAAGAAGAAGAGGAGGAAAAGGAAGTAGGAGAAGGAGGAGGAGTGGTAGTAGGAGAGTAGAATGAGGAGGAAAAGTAGGAGAAGGAGGAGTAGAAGGACGAGTAGAATGACGAGGAGGAGGATGACGACGACGGGGTGGATAAGTAACAGATAAAGAAGAAGGAGGAATAATAAAAGGACGAGGAGAAGGTGTAGGAAGAGGAGTAGGCAGAAGAAGAGGAGGTGTAGTAGTATTAGGATTCTAAAAGAGAAGGAATAGGAAAAGTAGGTGGAGGAGGTGGCGGAGTAGAAATAGAAAGAGGAGGAAAGCTAGGAGTGGAAGGATGAGGAAGAGGAAGAAAACAGGTAGTAGTAAACGACTTGGTGCAGGAGTAAAAGGAGGAGGAGGAGGAGGAGGAGGAGGAGGATGAGCGACAGTAGGGGGAAAAGCAGGAAGATAAGTATGATGCTAATGCAGTATCACACAACCTGCCATCTAAATAGTTGTAACATAGGTAAATTATATATCAATCGATAGCTTGTCACCTGGAGATTGTTTTGACACCATGATATCAATCATTCACCTCAACTATAAGATAGTACAGCCAAGGAACTTTTCCATTTTGTTCCGACAAGTTACTGCCATGTAAACTTTACGGTCCTCAGCCCTCGGTTGATTGGGCGACCCCTTTGACCATCATAGCTGTGAAGGAGCGACCGTGACTATAGTAATCTGACAACGTTCCTAAGACTAGAATGGCTTATTAATTTCCATTTCGAAATGGTAATCTTGAGAGCGCGCCGACAATACTTTTTCCGGCGAGGCTTGCACGCCCTATTAATAAAATGAGGAAATTTAAGGCCCAGGGAAGCTTACTTTTTTACGCAAAGGTTCACCGTACCGTTCGCAGTGTTATGAAAACTCGCTATTGTTTATTGGTTTAACCAATTAGTGAAAGTTTGCATGTTGCTCTGAGTGAAGTGGACTACAAGTGTGGGTTGATTAGGAGGGGATCGAACTTGATCGGAAATGATTACAAATTACATGTTGTCTGAGGTTAAATAAATAATCGCTTTTTTCCGGTTTATTTAGATTTACATTTAATACGGAAGTTATGTTAATAAAATGCGTTTTTGCATTTTATTAATAAAATTTGGGACATTTGCGACAATGAACCTTCGTCAAGCCCGGTGAGATCACCAGTCATCAGAACGTTGTCGATTGGATTCTCGTCTAGGGCTCAGAAATAGTTTTCTGAGAGAACGAGCTTGACGAACGTCCACTGGTCATCTGAGAAGCTCTCACATGAACTAAGTTCGTGATCTGGTTTAAGTAAAATTGCACTCTAATTGATACTAAACTCGAATTCGAAAGGTTTAGATTTACTAAATCTTCTTCGCCGATTCCAATACAATTTAATAGGTTCTCGCAAGTAAAATCTAAATTTGGTTTGTTGCTGGGCGTTGCTTCTGTTATACTTAGATCCGCCTATTACCTGTAAAACGGAATGTCAACAAGTTTTTGATAAAAATACGAGCCTATGTTCGATAATCCTTACAATAAATAATAGTGGAAATTAGATGACATCAGGAACAATTTGACTTGAAAAACAAACAACACGAAGGAAATAATGATACTAATGATACTAATAATCATAATAATAATGATAATGATAATAATAATAATAATAAATAGATACCGCACTTTTCAGTTGTATTTCAAACATTTATAGTTTCCTGGTGTCGATTC
>JBAHVQ010217646.1:0-11394 GCA_036872915.1 Nanipora kamurai
TAGGTTCCTTAAACCCGAACACTTTATGAAGAGTATACAAGGCCTTTGGGGGTGGATCTGGCGAAGTGTTGGTAAAGCCCGGTTTTCGATGATCGGTTGGCGAGTTGTCTCATTGACAGCCTTCTTTGCTGAGGTTTGTCGCTTGAAGTACGCCCTCGTCACCTTGTGGACGCTTCTTGTGGGTCCTGCCGGGCATTGTCTTGGCGACGGAATCTGGCAAGACCTTGCAGCGCGGAAAGCTGTTTGGGCTAGAAACCCCGTTTTGTGCAGATTGGCCCATACTAGATTCCTTAAACCCGAACACTTTATGAAGAGTGTACTGAGCCTTTGCGGGTGGATTGGCAAGCTTGGTTCGGCATGTTGGTTCGTGAGCTGTCCTTGACAGCCTTTCTATCTGAGGTTTGTGGCTTGGAGTGTGCCCTCGTCACCTCGTGGATGCTGCTTGTGGGTGCTGCCGCGCATGGTATTGAAGGTGACTCAGTCTGGCAAGGCCTTGTGGCATGGAAGGTTGGCTGGCTTGGAAACACCGTTTGTGGCAGGTTAGCTTGTAATATATTCCTTAAACCTGAACGCTTTACGAAGATTGTGCGAAGCATCTGTGGGAAGTGGGTTGCTGCTGAGCCTGTTTGTGCCTATAGGTCTGTCGCTTCAGCTATACCCTGGCGATCTCTCAGCTACATCCAGCGGTCCTTTGCCGGGCATCATCGCACCAACGTAGATTTGTTACGCCGCACCCTGCCTGCTGCAGTCAAGCTACCGCTTTGGGTGAAGCTCTTTGGGCAGATGCAATGTTTCAGTTAGGAGTTAGGGGGCGCAGAGACAAGGAGGCAACCAAGGCCTGTGCACGCGGGCGCACTTGAAGAAAGCGCTGCAGCCAAAGCAGAGTGTCCGCGTCATCACCCCCGGACAATAGATACTGTTTGAAACGTAATGATGGCAAGGTATATGCACATAACATACACATTTCATGCGTATATACGCACAGCCTTGCAGTTGGAGGTCACAGCAGTTTGCCAGCAGCGCCACTGCAGAACCCGTGCATGATCAACGCAGCCTTTTGAAAGACTCTCGAGTCACACCCAAATTTCGCTTAGCCATCCATATCTCGCTTGTTGCACGTCGCGCGGCATGTCAGATTTGGCAGCAACCTCCTGTCTGAAGGCCAGATGGATGAAAAAGAGAGTCAGATGTAAGTGTTGTGGTTGGTGAATAGAATGAGCGCGCATCGGGACGCTTATATTTGCGTGCTTAAATACGGATTAATGGGCTCGCTGATAATTTGTTCCTTGACTGAAAGCGTGCCTTCTTGCAGGTCTTAGGCGTCGTGAAAGTGAAGCCGGACGGCGATTGCCTCTTCCACGCCTTTGCCCTACATGAAAACAGTGACGGCGCAGTGCTGAGGACGGAAATCGCGGATTTCTTGGAGGAGCACGCGCATGAAGAGGCGGACGCAACTATGATGCAAGCCTGGCTTGAAGAGGCAGACCACTTGCGGGGCCCGAAAGAGGAGTTCTGGGGAGGACACACTTCTATTGTTGCCTTTTCAGCCCTGCGGCAGCGCAGAGTTGTGCTCCACACCAGGCAAGCGGGAGGCCATTGCACCGTGCACGATGCCAGCCACCCAACAGTGCCCGACGATGCCCCGATCATCCACCTCTTGTACAACGGCGACGACCACTATGATGCACTGGTTGATGTTCCAGCCAATTTGCTTGAGCTCGAGCCTGCTTGGCCGCAGCCGGATCCTCCAATGTACCTCCGCCAAAAGATCAGGGCAGAATTGGCTCCTAGCGCCGATTTCCCTCCATTGGCTCGCGCAGCACCAAGTCCGCGCAAGAAACCGCGCTTCTCTGCGCCACGGCCGGGAAGGGCCGCCACATCGTCGCAACCTGCTGCTGCTCCGCCCACATCAAACCTTCGGAGACGGCACCGCCGCTACTACACCAAGACCACGCCCCCGCCAGAGCTGCGGGATTCCTTGATGGATGAAATTTCTAATGCCCGGGTGGCGCCGCGGAGTGTCTGCGCACAACGACGAGAAGAAGAATTGTTGGAGGACCCGCGCGCGTGCGCCACGCGCCGTGCCTGCTTTCGCGTACGGGCTGCGCAACTCCAAACCCCTGTGAAGGAGTTGGTGCCTTTGATCCGCGAGCACCCAACACTGCCCCCTGGATGCCTCGCTTCAGAAGTGGACGCGGGTGAGCTCTGGCCTCAAGTATTTTGCGCATTTAGCAACTGCTGGTGGCAACTACAAGAAGGGATTGAACAAGACCTCCACCAACACTTGCTGGTCGAACACATGGCCGAGCTTCAGCCGCTCCTCAACCAGCGCGTGCCTGACGACATCCTCGCAGTCTACAACGAGCTCCTTGCGCGGGTGTCTCGGAAGAACGCGCCCCTTGCAGGTTGCAGTCTCGATCGCACGGCTTTGGCGTCTTTTGCAGAAGCTATGTCGGGGGACGCGTTGGAAGCGCTGACTTGCTTTTGCTGCGGCTGTATCCACACTTACTCGCGTGATTTGGATGACAAATGCGACATCGTGTGGAGGAAGCCATTACAGCCAGCTCACAACGACGATGGCTATGCTCGATTCCTGGGACAATCCAATGCCGAAATTGAAAGCCTCATTGGCTTGAAAACCTTCCTGGATCGCTATGACGTCGTTCATGAGCCAAGTGGGACAAGGCTGACTCAGCACGAGAGCTTCAATGACTGGACAGCCACTTTGCCAGCTAACTCTATTGAACCTGCCGTCAAAGTGCTTTGCTGCCCAGAGGACACCGCGTCCTCTATTTTTTTAACAGCCGCTCCGGCCGATGTTCACAGTGCAATAATACATATATATATATATACATGTATATTACACACATACCCATATAAATATTGTGTGTATTATACGTATAAACAAATATGTAAAGATATTCTGCTTAGAGTTGAAGTGGACGCACGAAAGCCCTTCTCCAGGATCGCCGTTGCAGAAGCCACCACAACGACGATGGTGAAGCGATTGCGCTGTGTCCTGAATGCGAAGTGCCACTCTGCAACCTATGCCATAAAGACTTGCTTGCGAAGAAGCTCCCGCCACTTTCGCTCGCCAATGACATGTGGACGGGCTTCGCTCCGGAGCGCATCTACGCAGAGAAGGTGACGGTCATCGAGCTGATTTGCGCCAGCCCCTGCATCACGACTTTGATTTGCATGTCCATGGAAGCGCGGTATCGGCACGAAGCTTCTGCCATGGATGAGCAAGTCCATATGGCTCGTCATCGTTTTGGGGCGCGTGGCAATTCATTGACCTTTCCATTGCCGTGGGAAGAGATTTTACGAACTCTCCAAGAACACATGGAAGAAGATGAAGCCGCAACCGCAGTTCCCAGATCTGGCGTTGAATTGGCTTCCGTTGTCCGTATACTCTTGAAAACGAATAAGCGTGGCAGGACGACCGAGGAAGATGTGCAAAGCTTGATTCATCAAGCCACGGTGCGCCGAGAGGCGTGACGATTCAAGCCAACAAAAAGCGCGGCTGGATATTTTAATGAAATGGTTAAAGTTCATGAAAATATAGAACATCTCTCAACCAGTTGCTGCGGAAGTTTTTGCAAAGATCCCCTGCTTGTAGGTGGTGGTCAGCCTCATCCTTGACATGCGCCGGGCAGGCCATCCCTACTTTGCACAGATTGACGTGGCAGAAGTGCATCTCAGAGCAGCAACCCTCCCAGAGAACGGTGTCCCGCCCGAAGTCCTGACTATCATCACCACCTTGGACGACAGCCACGACAAGTTGTCCCCGCAAAAAGCCGCTGCGCCCACAGACGGCCTTCGCATTATTTCTTCTGCAGGGGCTCAATTTGCCGCGCAGCGACCGCGCGCCGCAGTACCGGAAGGACAGAGCAATCAAGATGCAACCCAATCATGCAAAGCAGCATTGAAAGATCTCTCCGACGCCTTGGCGACGGATACTTTCAAGCACAAAGATGAAAGCCTTCGCACTCTTGAGGTTCGCACCGGCAACAACCTCATGGACCAATTCCAACCGGCCTATTTCGCAATAGCTTTCTGCTTTTGCTTCCAGTATGCCACAGCTTTTCCAGACGTGTCCAATACAACGCAGCAGCATCTAGCAGACACCGAAAAGCAAATCATGCGTCGACGAAAAGAAGATGCGCCCGAGATATCCATCCATGCTTGGGCAAGCGCGATGCAGCGCCGCATCGAAGCACAATTTCGCCGAGACTGGAGCTTTGGGTTTACGCTCTGGAACTACTTGTTCAGAACCATGGTGAATCTCCAGAAGAATGCCTACGTTTATGCAGTTCCGGATGCTGAGACAGGTAACATCGAGAAGATGAGCAATACTGACATTGCAAAGGGCGTCCGTGAACTTGCCACGTCGCTCCACACGGGCAAATTTACGGACATCAGCGGAGCAGAGAAGGAAGTGGCTGGGGATTTCACAAAGCTTCGTCACGTGCAGAACCTGTCGCTCAGCGCGCAAAAAGTGTTGAGCAATTTGGAAGCGCGGACCCGCAATATACCGGGCACGCACGAAGTGCGCAAGACTATGCGCATGCAGACGCACGCAACCCGGGTCGTGTATGGCACTTCGATCTTCCTGACCTTTTCTCCGTCGGAGCGAGACTCTGCGCTGATGCTCCGACTTGCCAGGGTGCGCCACATTGACCCAGCCCTGCTGCACGACGACAGCAAGCCATTCCAAGGGCGAGACAAGCCCAGCCTGGACCTTGACTTTGTTCGCCTGGACCCAGCCACCTTGGCTTCCGCACCCTGGCATCGACGCAGTCTGTTTTGTTTTCTCTTAGTTAGGCCCTAGTGTGGCAAAAGTGTGTAAACGACAAGGAAAATAGACTGACTGACATTATTGTTGGCAAATTTGGTTCAACAAGTAAGGAGATGCCTGATTATGATACGCGCAAGGCAATGCTGGCCAAAGACCCTTTGGCGTGCTCAGACGGCTTTCGCGCTTTGGTTCTGCTGACGTTGAAGCACTTGCTCGGGATGCGGTTCTGCCCTCATTGCCCACACTGCGCTTGCACTGACGACCCGTGCATGGACGCCTTCGGGAGCAACGCCACTGCCATGGGCGGCGTGTTTGGGCGCGTCGACGCCGTCTACGGCTCCATTGAATGCCAGAAGAGTGGTACCTTACATGGACACTTTCAAGTTTTCGTGCAATGCTTTCACCAATTCACGCCGCTCTCGGACTTGCTCAAGCTAGATGACCAAAGGCACTTGGAGTTGCTCAGGAAATATACAGCTTATTCAGCGCACGTGAGACGCACCATCTACTGTGACCCGGAGTCCTGGCAAGATCAACAAAAAGAAGTGGAAGATGAGTGGCCTGAGTACCGGGGCTCTTTTCTGATGGTGAGCAGGCCGGGCTACCAGCGGCAAAGGAATGGTGGCGCGGATGCGTGGAAATTTTCTTACTTGAACGAAGATGTGGAGCAATTGCAGCAGCGTAAACAACACCATGTCCACCTTCCAGATGGCCCCAATGGCGAGCGCCGCCCATTGGCGCATTGCAGAGATCCAAAAGACCCGACCAAATGCAAGAGCGGGTTTCCTAGAGACCGATGGCTGACGGACGAAGCCTTCGTTGTTTGCCCAGCCATGGCAGAGCAATTAGGGATGCCACACAAAGGCAAGCGAAGCATGATTGGACTTGCATGGGGGCCATGCAACGATGGGTCCTTGAATGGCCACCATCCCGCTTTGCTGGCTGGCCTTCGGTGCAACGGTGATGTGCAAGTGCCTTACCGCTTCCCCATCACGCACCTCAGCCATCACCATGGATGTGCGGGCAACTGCGATGAGAAAGTTCCAATATGGTCCTTGACGCGAGAAGCCCAAATCAATCAGGCGGCTCAGACAGGGTATCAGTGCGACTACCAGAACAAGCGATTACCCATTTGCCGACATGAAGCGAAGGAGTGGGAGAAGGGGCAACAGCAATTAGCCCAAGACTTGGACGACAAGAAGCCAGGCTACGTCGGAGCCCGCTTGGTCAAGCGGATGATTACAGATTGCTACGCGCGGGGTGTTTGCAGGGGCGCTGTCGAATGCACAAATTTAGTACTGCAGTCCCAGCACCAAGACCCACTCAACGCAGAAGCCATCAGGACAGCCCCTGTCGCCGAGATGGCTTTGCAGTACCCTATGCACCTGTTTCAATGCGTTGCTGAGCGCGCGGCATGGCCAACAGAACCTCGACGCAAACAAGTTGATTGGCGAACCAAATCGCGCAAACAGCTGCTCGATTGCCCTTTCTGGACCCTATACGGCGCCCGAGGCCGCTGGTCGGAATTGCACCTTCTGTCAGCTTATGAATTCCACCGCTACTACCATTTCAAGTTGGCCAAGCACCCTCGCAGCTTTGAGGCCCACTGTCGGGATGGACATGACCCTGACAAGTACCACGCGAAGTTGACCAGTAGCGGGCAGGCAAAGGTGCAAAAGCAGAACCTGGGCTTGGTGCCTGCCATCGACTATCAAATTTTTGAGGAGGGCGGCAGCGATTGGTACCCGCTTGGCCAAAGCACGCCGGCGCAGGCCTACCGACATGATTGGATCATTGCTCGGAGGAATAGGCCCCATGTGCCTGTGGTGTACGGCGCTCTCGGAAGCAAGACCGAAGATGAGCAAGCCCTTCGCCTGCTTGTCTTGTTCTTCCCTTGGGTGAACGAGGAAGCCGACGCATCGCCAGAAGTCCCCAGTGTGCATGGCATGCGTGCGCGGGCTATGGGCGACTGGCGCCACGCTCTCCGTGCCCGAGTGCTGCGCTTCGGGTTTCCGACAGAAGAAATCAAGCGCTTCGCCTTGAACTTCTGCTTCGTCTACTTCCTTCCTCGGGATCTTCAGCTGTCTGAGGGGCTTGTAGAAAACAGCGACAATGAAGCATTGGAAGACGAGGAGATGGCACTTTCAGAGGCAGATCTTCTACTTGCGCAGCACACACACGTGCGGGGCAGCGCGTCGAACCTCGAAGGCATTGACGGGGAAGGGGGCGCCACTAAATTGCACGACCTCACCATGGACATGTTCCAAATCTCTGCGCGGCTTTGGCTCTCAGAGAGCGAGGCCCAGTGTCCAGCAGAAGAAGCTGAGGAAAACAACGCTGCAATCTTACAACGTGCTGCTGCCACCATTGACCATCGTCTCGCAAAGGAGGCGGCGCGGACATCCAGATCCAAGCTGGAACAGCAAACGCACGAGCAAGCCCCCGGCGGCATGATCCCAATGGCGCCGGCCGTGCAAGAAAGACTGCCTCTTTCGGCCGCGCGCCTCCGACAATGGCTTGGAAGTGAGCATGTGAGCAAGGGCACGAACTCCCAACAGCATCGCTTCCTGACATTAGTGGTTGAGAGGATTCTTGTTGAGTGCGCCTTGGTCGACCCAGGGGAAACGACGCTGCAATCGGCAGAGCCGCTGGTTTATCTCTTACACGGGCCGCCTGGAACTGGAAAATCGTTTGTCTTATCATATTTACACGAGTTATTCAAGTTGGTGGGATATCAACAAGGCATTGAATATGAAGTGGTCGCCTTCCAAGCTGTCAACGCCGCTGATTTACGTGGCAAAACCATTCACCACGCCTTCGGATTTAGCATTGGCGTAGCAGAGGCGGACCAAGTCCTCACCCAAGAGACGGCAAAACGCATGGCCTATTGGCGTTGGCTCATCATCGATGAAATCAGCATGGTCAATGCCCGCTTGCTTGCCCAAGCCGAAGCACGCCTCCGGGCAGTTATTCCGACCGCGAACGCATGGAAAACAGCTGTCACAGGAGAAGCCCGGCCGTTTGCTGGTCTAAATGTCATTTTCACAGGCGATTTCCACCAGCTTCCTCCTCCAGAAGGCAAGAGAAGAATGAAAAGAAAACATACCGAAGACGCGTTTTCTTGTATTGGTCTTTGCGCGCTTACCCTTTGCTCATTGGGTTCTATTGAATATATTGTAAACCGTATCATATTCCGAATATTCGCGACGATCAATAGCTTCACAAAACTCTGACTGCTTGACAGGCGGGTACATTGCAGACGTCCCTGCGCGCTTCAAAAGCCACGAGCCAGGCAGCAAGGTTCCAGATGTTTTGATGAACTATGGGCGGGAACTCTTCTGGAGCGGCCCCGTGCAGGGCGTGGTTGAGCTTACAGAGCGGGAGCGCTGCAAAGATGAATGGTGGAATGAGGTGGTGGATGAATTGCGCCGCGGTCAGCTCTCGGAAGAGAACTGGCGCTATCTGCATGGCCTGCCAGTGGAGAATTGCAAACTATCAGCAACAGAAAGAGCGTCCAGACAGAGGGTAATCACTGGGCCAGATGATGAGCGACTCCAGATGGACCGCTTCAAGCACGCCGTGGCCATAGTCTCCAATAACGACGCTCGGTATCAGATCAACAAAGACCGCGCTCGCTGGTATAGCCAAACGGCTTGCACGCCTTTGCGTTGGGCGGCTGCAATTGACAAAGCCTCAACACCGGCTCTGCAAGCGGACGCCTGCGACAAAGAATCGAAGATCAGGCAGGAACTTCCAAAGCAGAAGCAGACGCGTGTTATATGTCATGAGCGCGAGACATGTAGTTTTCATTTTGATCCTTGGCACACTTGTCTATAATCTCTCCTTGTGGGCAGGTGGCTGCAATACCACGACCGCGACACCGGCGACCTATGCGGCATGTTGCCATTGGCACTTGGCATGAGGGTGGCCCTGACTGACCATCTCGACCGAAGTCCGGACAAGCTGCTGCTTCGTGGGCGCGCTGGGTACATTCATTCTTGGGTGTGGGAAGAGAACGACCGCTTGCCCCAAGTTGTCTATGTCAAGTTTGAGAACTCCGAGCATTGGAGATTGAGTGGGATCGATGAGCCTGGTGTATATCCCATTTATCCTGTGAAGCGGCAATGGCATTTAGATGCCAAGCGGAAACAGAAGCTGCTGAAGGTGACCCGAACCCAGCTTCCCCTCACACCTGCCTACGCAATGACAGCGCATGCGAGCCAAGGGAAAACCTTGGGCGCCGTCCTTTTGGACTTGAATGTCGACAAACGGGTCGACGGAACCTTCGGCACGGTTGCGGCTAGCAGGGTGCGCCACAGAGAAGACGTTCTGATCCTCCGCCCTTTTCCTCGTTGGCTCTTTAGCCGGGGTGAAGCTGAAGGCCCCACTTTGCTACTGCAAACGTTGCGAGGCGAAGAGGTGGATTGGGAGAATTATAGAGACGCTCGGTTTCCCAGCGCAGCATGCGAGAAGTGCAAACAGGTTCGCTGCTTCGACGCTTTCGACCATAAGCAATGGGAAAACATCAGGGCAAACAGAGCTGGCATCTGCATGCAGTGCATCCACGGGGACGGTGGCCCTGCCAAGCGCAAGATCTCAGGCAACACAATGAAGATCTCATGCGACGACTGTGGCAGTCCCAAAATCGAAGATGCTTTTCCCCGGGCTCTGCTGGCAATGGGCGAGGGGATGAATCGGTGCCTTTCCTGTGCCCAACAAGTGCGGATGCTCAGTTGCGCAGCTTGCTCCATTTCAAAGCCTGTGGAGGAGTTTCAGCCCACTATGGTCACCATGCTCGCGGGCAACATCATGTGCCGACAATGCCAAGCAGAAGTACGTGGCCTTCCGAAGGGGACCCGAAACTACAGCACCTATTGGTTTACTTGCCCATCTTGCAACGTCACATACGCAGGTGGCCCATGTCAAAACGAGGAGGCCGCGAACAAGAACCAGCGAGCGCGACGTTGCGCGAACTGCGCTACCCGTCCTAGCAGAAAGCAAGATGAGCACACATGTCGCAATGCCAAATGCAAACGCAAGTGGCAGGAGAACCAGCCCAAGGGGAGCAAGCGGCACAGATACTGCCCAGAATGTCGGCGCAAATGAGCGCCTTCTGGCAGTGCTTGCCCCATCGCCGCTTCGCAGTGGCTCAGCCAAGCGATGTCGCGCGCATTTTCCATCAGACAGCGCGCTGCTGCGAGGTCGAAAAAAGAAGCTGGGGCGCGCATATACTCGGCTTGCGCTTGCCTACTTTTGCTTGCCGACGCCGAGTGTCAAGTTTTTGCGGGTCTTGTTTTCAGCTTAAACTAAAAGCATTTCTGCAGGTATTTGGCTGTAATATCGCAAATCAAAAACGATACACTTTCGAAGTGTGGTTTTCGAAGGGCCCTTTGACCACTACCCATACCAACGCTGGTTTCAGCACGCATTGGACGTGAAAGCAATGACTTGAAATGGTCACGCTTCAGCACTCCAGTCGCGCAAGCTTCGGCAGCTTAAGGTTTTGAAGAGCCCAAAGATATCAGCCCCACCGCCCCTTTTGTCTTCCTTTAGTTCCTTGGGGCAAAGCAGTCAGAAAAGGCTAGACAACTTCTTTCTGCGAAGCCATGTCCTGGCGCGCTCTTGCGCTTTTCCCGGCACTTTCACAGCTGTGGCCAGGCAACATTGAGTGAACAATATATGGGCAGGAGCCGAGAGTCTGGAGGTGAAATGCGCTGCAAATCTTGTGTCAAAACGTTGCCAAATATGTTATAATTCAATTATATATAGTTCACCAGATGGTGCCACGTGTCGGAAAAGAAATTCCTCGAGGCATTACGTTCGCAAACCTCTAGCAGCTAACTATTTAAATTGCTCAGGACCATCTAAACCATCAACACCCTAAACCAATAACCACCTAAATCACTGGAAACGTGAAATCCCTAAAAGGACCTTCTTTTTTGTGAAGCCCTGACACCCAAAACACTGAAGCGCGAAAACCCTAAAACATCTAAACCCCTAAACCTCTAAACTACAAAGTCCACAAACCACTAGAAACGCGAAATCCCTTAAAGCGCCTAAACTTTTGCGGTTTTAGGAATTAGTGTTGAACCTTTAAACCCAGCTTGAAAACAATCAAAACATCTGAAGCACAGAAACTCCACAACACCTAAACCCTTAACCGTTTAAATTCTAAAACATCAAACCCCGCATCGTCTAAATCATTGAACCACTCCACTAAACCACTAGAGCGCAAAATCCTTTTGAAACACTTAGACGCTTAAGTCCAGTGGCTTTACGGGTTCCAAATCCATAACACTTTAAACGCTGCAGCCCTTAAGCCCTCTAAATTCATAAATCCATAAACCCCTGATCACCCTAAACCTTTAGACCTTTGAAGCCGCTTAAGACCTTTAAACCCCCCTGCGCGCGCACTACACGATGCATTGGCAAAAAACCATAACAATTCTGCTGTCGACAAACTGCCAAGCCCTCTAAAAGCCAACCTGTGTTGGCGCACAAGAGGCGCAAGCCCTAAAAGTTTAGGGTTTAGGGTTTAGGGTTTAGGGTTTAGGGTTTAGGGTTTAGGGTTTAGGGTTTAGGGTTTAGGGTTTAGG
>JBAHVQ010217738.1:0-11387 GCA_036872915.1 Nanipora kamurai
GTTCGATTCCCGCCTAGGGCTCAGAAATCGTTTTTCTGAGGATACGAGCTTGACGAACGTCCCCTGTTGTTCTAATAAATCTCTTCGCTGAAAATCTAAACTTTGAAGTTTGAAGTGAAAGAAATCGCCGGCTAGGTCGTAAAACTGCCGGCTATAGCCGGCAGCCGACGGCTATTTCGAACCCTGAATTGATATCACACATCTTTTCATTACTTTATAATCTCAACAGGAAGCCAGTTGTCTACTGCATATAAAAAGGGTCGATACCCTGAAAGTTTCGAACACGATCGATATTAAGGTATATTTGAATTGTCTTTATGATGTTTAACAGTGTATGAAAATCACATTTCATTTAATTCAGAATTTGATATATTCAAGAAGACATATCGACGTATTTGGCTTTTTCTCGTTTAGAACGTGTTTACCTTTGGTCAACATTTTTGCATAGTATTTGAACTTCTACGACCCAGGCCCCTTCATGAATATTTTCAAGTTAGTGGATTTCTTTTATTTAACCTATGTATGCTATGAATTTCGTTTGTTTAAACTGTGCTCTTTGCACGGCTTTAGTGTCTGGTTTTAAAGTGTATTATGAAACGATAAATTCACAAGTATCCTACACTGCTAAAGTCAACTGAAAAAGTTGACTCGAGCGAGATTTGAACTCGCGCCTTCGGGAATCCGAAGGATGGATGCTCAGTGTTTCAATTCTATTTCAGAATCATCCTCTGGTAATATGCAACGAAAAATTTACAAGTATCCTACACTGCTAAAGTCAACTGGAAAAGTTGACTCGAGCAAGATTTGAACTCGCGCCTTCGGGAATCCGAAGGATGGATGTTCAGTGTTTCAATTCTATTTCAGAATCATCCTCTGGTAATATGCTACGAAAAATTTACAAGTATCCTACACTGCTTAAGTCAACTGAAAAAGTTGACTGAGCGGGATTTGAACTCGCACCTTCGGGAATCCGGTCCGCCGCTCTACCTGTTGAGCTATCGAGTCTACAGGGATTGGAGGCGAATTATTATCCAACTTAAGTGCATAAGTGTATATCACCCCAAAGTTTCTTTTTACTTCAAAGCGTTCACACGTTTCCCTGAGAAATATTCTGTTCATTTAGATCTATGTTCTCCAAACCCAGGTATTTTATGGACGGTTGGAGTTACGAAAAACTCCTCTATTTTGGTACACAACCGAGCTTGTGAGAAGGCTGGATCTATGCCTACTTAGACGTCACGAACTAATTTTCACGGCGGTCATTCTGTGAAAAATGGCCATGTAAATTAGTTTATGACGTCTAAGTAGGCATAGACCAAGTCTCCTCACAAGGTCGGTTGTGTACCAAAATGGATGGGGTTTTGGTGACTGACGAACCTTAAATTTGCTTGGTTTAATTTGGAGAAATAGAATAATATGAACAAAATATTTCTCCTGGAAGTGTGTGAACTTTCTGGAGTAAAAGAAATTTTGGGGTGATATACACTTTAACAGTTTGCACTATTTAAAAGACTTGAAGGATTAAGTTCAGGAGAAAGCTTATCTGATGAAAGAACTTTTAAAATTATGAAGATTGCCTTTATAGCTCTGCCTTATATCACTTCGTTCTGGACATATTAAGATTTGTTCAATGTGTAAATGGCTCAACTTTCTACCGTCATACCGCACAATGACTTACTGAGAAATCGTGTATGTCTTTCACATTGTTAAGTTAAGTCTCTCAAAACTTTCCTTTTTATTGCCATCGGATCCATATGTACTCAAGAACATTTCCAAGTGATTTCTGGTGATAACTTCAAGGATATACACGATTTTCTAACTAGTCGTTATGCAGGTTGATGTAGAAAGTTGAGTCATTTACATATTAAACAAATCTCAATATCTCGAGAACGAAGTGAGATAACAGAGTGCTGGAAATTCAATCTTCATTATTCTAAAAGTTCTTTCATCAGATATGGTTTCTTTTGAACTGATTTTTTTCAAGTCATATGCCCTTTAACGATAATGAAAAGCTTGCCAGCTCATGTTCTCGAAAAGGGTTTCTGAGCCCCCGATAGCGACGAAATTCCCATTACTTGCTGGGCAATGAGGCACTTTAACCACAGAGTCTCCGAGAGTTTGTTTGGGATCAAAGGTTACAAGTATGAGCTGCTTTGAGTAATGGATATACTGGACAGGAAAGGATAAACCAGTTTTTAAAAAAGAGTGTTGACGTGGGATTTTTTTTATTATTTTTATAATTATCATTATTATCATTAGTACTATTATTATTTATTGTTATATTAATAATGACCAGAGGATTTTTGTTTAAAAAAATCAATTAATGATAAAGTGATGCCAAGATATTTAGACTTTTAATGCACGCTTACGTTGAATCGATTAGCTTGTTATATACGGTAAAATGTTCGACGTTTCTGAGCAGTTCAAATTAAAAGAAATTTTTGGAGTTTTTTTGCATTAATTGTCGAGCCGTTGGTCTCAAGCTGCCTTTTTTAATCGAGTATAATTTTTTTTCGCACAATAGATGTGGCCATTTCCGAGCAAGGTGAGTCAGTGGCCATTAGTCGAAGCAAGCGTGGTAAGGGCAAGCTGGAGGTTCGTAAACCGAATCTATCGATTAAAAAGGGACTTAAAACTGTAAACATATCTATTGATTTTTGAGCAGTGCTTGAGCTCTACGTCAGTGCCTTTGGTGGATATTTTTTAACAACTAGACCAACTCATAGAGAGGCGTACCAACTAGTTTCGTTCCATTTAGAGTAGGACTTTCGGACTAACGGATGGACGAAGAAACATAAAAACAGACTGACAGGCAGATGGATGGTTAATGATAAACAAAATAATAAATATATCCATGTTCTGTTTTTAGGATGAGAAGATAAAGTTAATCAGAAAAATTGCTTTCCAAGTATGTAAGAACAAAATAGGTTTATTTTTAAGGGATGTCGTATCACTCATGACTTATTGCACTTCTCGCACGGCAGCACCTGCTCGCTTGACTTCCACCGACAAGAATGTAATCTATGCACCGCTAAGACAACCAGCCGTTAAAAACACGTAGTACCCAGACCGCCCATCCCGACGGTGATAATCGGCTACACGCGCTATTTTTGTCATGCTCTGGCGACTGGACAGTTTAAATGTTCAGTTTGCTATGGTTACTTATCAAGATATCGCCCGCTGCGACGTTGGTAACAGAATTACGATAATTTGGAAGAGAGCCTGGACTCATTACAAGTCGTATAAGATTTCTATCATATTACTTTGGCCACTGCCAGACTATTTTACTCGTCAAGGGGAAACATTCAGCCAGGAAAGGGTTAAGTCTGAATTTGTTTTCGATAGCTAGCTCAGTTCAACCACAGAATGACGTAAGGTAGAACCTTTCTTTATACTGTACATGTAGTCAAGGGAAACTACGGTATTTCTTACATGGTGTCTACGCATTTTGGTTAACAATTTTTCGTTCACTTACCTAGAATGCAACTTACTTTAATAACATTACCTTGGCATATGACTTCATTGCACAAATGAAATTTTTATGTCGTGAACGTATTGGATTTATTAACTCCAGTATTTCTCTGTCTAATCTTGTAGGTCGTTCAATCTTTAGCAGTTCTTTCAAGGTAAATAGTACGTAATTTTAAGTCCATAATTTTGCTCTAAAATATAAAATGGCGGTAGACTTGCCTAACTATGCATTTATGAAAATCAAAAGTAATGTACCAGTTCTCGTGATACCACGCTGCCTTTGCAAATATGCTAGTAAGCGTTTCCACAGAAATGACTGTAGATAACCCGCAAATGATTGCAAGTTTAGAAAAAAGTACTCAATGAATTACCCAGTCTGGCTTTGGTTAATTGTTTATTTATAGTTTGAATATTATCCACGCTGATATCAAGCCTGAAAATATACTCTTTCAGAATGGTAAGACCTTGTCTCCTGCTATATCGATGAATTTTTATAGATACGAGTATGCAAATCGATGGTTTTTCAAACGTATGTTTAAATCGCTTTTATTTTTGAAAATGTGTAGATGATGAAAATAAAGTTAAAATTATCGACTTTGGAAATGCTCTTTACTGTGTCCACGATGAGGTAACTGTCTTAAGTATTTCTCGATTTTAAGTACCCAACCTGTATAGCTCTATGCCAAAAACTAGGTAGCAGTTTCTACAACGATGTGTTTATTGCAGAAGATTAACCCTTTCCTGGCCGAGGACTTTCCCCTTGACGAGTAAAATCGTCTGGCGTTAGCCAAAGTAAAATACTAAAGTCTCTGTAGTTCACTGAGGACCTATGCGGCCAGGAAGAAGTTAAGGAGACGGGTTTTAAATGCTTGTCAACCCTTTCCTGCCCGAGGACTTTCCCCTTGACGTATAAAATCGTCTGGCGTCGGGCAACAAAATTTGCCTCCGAACGAAGGCAATATGGCGGCGTCCCATAGGCGAGTATCTTTTTAATGAAATCAAGGGCCAACACCCGGTCTAGTCTTATTTACGATCTCTATGATCGTGTGCGCAGGTACTTTCTGGCAAATCCCACTGACTTACGAAGCTCCGCAGTTTCAATACTTGGAACAATACATAGTGGGAGATTTCAGTTGACAGGTAATCTTGCCTTTAAATGGAAACAAATGAGAAAGCTGTAATAAAGGACTAGCGACTAATCGAACATTTTTAAAATACGGCTCATTTCGTCCTTAGCTCTTTTTTCGTTTTGAAGGCAAGATCACCCGTCGTACGAGATCTCACGTTGTGTATTATTTTATATGTAGAAACTTCACAGCTTCGTATGTCGCTGAAACTTGCCGCGGTGGCACAAGGATGTATGATCGCCAGGGGATGTGGGACTGTAGGTCACTTATCCCAAGTGGTGGTTGACTTTCCCAGGGATCAATGACGCCTATAGGAAACTGAAACTTACCATTATCCAAATGTACTGCAAACTGTATTCTTAACCTTAATCCTAACTCTATTCCTAAAACTAATCCTAACCTTAATCCAAACTCTAATCCTAAACCTAACCCTAACTCTAACATTAGGGCGGTTTATGCGAGAGAAAATAAACCGCGACTAATGCAAGCCAAGGCTAAGTTAAGCTTCGAACAGCGCATTGATACGAGCGTTTTCGCGACTTAAATTAGCCACGACTTATTTTCGTCGTAAACAACTTCACTGAGGATCGTTTATAAGAGTGTTCGCAGCTTATTTTGGCCAAAGTTTATATTTGCCGCGGCTTATTTTGGTCGTGAACAACTTTACTGAGGAACGTTCATACGAGTGTGGCTTATTTTAGCCTAGGCTTATATTAGCCGTGGCTTATTTTCTTTCGTACTAAACGGTCCTATTGTTGGCTCCATGGGTCATTCAAACCTTAGTTAGGTCGAAAGAAAAATCGAGGAATGATGCCTCTGAGTCGCTGATAACTGAGTTTTATTTAGGTGACTCCGAGTCAATCACTCCAGGGGTCACTTATCCCTGTGACACCCGGCCCGGTGTCACTGGCCGGTAGCTTCAAGTACAGCCACACCAACCCACCCCGTACAAAGACACTTTCATTTCTTGCCGTCTTGATACAGGACCATCTGTTTCCTTTGACGACTTGAAAATAATTTCTTCATGCTTCTTTGAGACGAAACTCCTAGAACACAAACATTTATGTACACGTTTAGAGAACCAAAACTTCAAAGGAATTGGGAAACTGCCGAAACATAGATCTAGAAATATTGACGTTTCGAGCTTAGGCTCTTCGTCAGAGTGAAATGTTTCACTCCGACGAAGGGCCTTCGCTTGAAACGTTAGTTTTTCTAGATTTAAATTCCGACAATTTCCCAACCCTTTTAGTTTTCTACAAGTCGTCCAAGACTGCCTACCCAGCACCCTACTTTTATGTCGTCGTTTACATAGTAGGCTGCTTAAACCCTCTTTGACTGCCGCTACAGGTTCTTTTTCTCTCCCTGATTGTTTGAGAACTTCATTGAACGTATCTATTTACTCTTTCCTGCCATCAATCTTCATGTATCGTTTTCAATTTGATAATCCATGACCTATTGTCATGTCTATGACTGTGTACCATACCACATACATACATTTTGGTACCAAACGAAAACCTCCAGGAAACTCCTGGTGATCTGGATCACATTTCTTAATCTACATATTCAAATATATCAAACATAAATTGTTTTGCTTCAAGTTAAAATGAATACTGGTGCAAACACAGCAATACGAATTATACTTGTTTCAGTTCAAAAACTCGTTTATCGTGTTTCATCTTTCGTTAGCTCACCATCTGAGTCGTGGTAGCTCAATGGTTAGAGCGTCTCGCCGGTCATCAGAAGGTTGCGAGTTCGATTCCCGTCTGTGGCTCAGAAATCGTTTTTTCTGAGGAAACGAGCTTGACGAACGTCCGTTGGTCGTCTGATACCTATCAAGCTCCCACATGAACCGACTTTGTGTTCAGCAATTAGTAATTATTTTAATCTCGCACTCTTATTGGCCAATATGACTGTAATTATTTACTTCGTTTTCTGCCATTATGTGAGTGTAATCTCTGAGGATTATGTGTTCCAAACGACGTAACATTACATCCTGTCATTATTAATCGTCATAAATCCATTATTTGCTCTCAATGTCTACTCCAAAAATAGTATGCTGACCTTTGATCTCCATGTTCAAGCCACGCTTTCCGTCTGATCAAACTCTTGTTGATGTTCTGAAGAAACCCCAGGAATTACATATCATTCATTGCCTCTTTTGAATGAAAATTCTATTTAAGGTTCTGATTATAAGAGTGAGATGGACCGGTATTCGAGCTCACTTGGTAGTTGAGACAGAATTTCTAGTACGTAAGGCGAGTACGTAATATATACACGAGAAGGAGTGTTTCATCAGGATATCCAAACACCGAGAAGTAATATATCATACACGAGAAGGAGTGTTTCATCGGGATATCCAAACACCGAGAAGTTGTTGAAAACCGAGGCGATTTTTTTATAAACTTCGAGGTCTCAAAAAATCTCAAAAGAATCAGTATTTTAGGAGAAAATCAAGGTGAAAGTTGGCTTAATTTATGTAATTTCTTCCTCAGATATCAAAACAACGTCTCGGTAGTGATTTCCATTGTGTTTTGCTCATAAATTATAAAATAAATTTGAGATGAATTAATGAAAAACCGCACGCGCGTTTGGTGAAATATTTATAATTGGATGAAAAAATTCTATTGAAAGAATATGCTGCCCAAAATTCAAAAACATTGCTATTCATATCTTTCCATTGCTGGTTGCTGGTTAAGCTTCCCACTGTCTGGGTTAGGGCAACTCCTAAAGGTCCCCGGACCTCGAAGGGGGCCTAATGAATCTGGGATTTCAATTGTATAATAGTTGAAATTAACTGAAAGAAATGTAACGCTTAATAAACGAGCAGCAGTGTTTTATCGGGTTTAAAACCACGAGGGCGTAACCCGAGTGGTTTTTGACGTTTGTTTTGTAGGACAAATTTGTGAAGTCACTTTGTTTATGGTAATTTAGTTTCTAAATTACGGTCTCAAATTTAAAACGGAAGTATAATTCAGGATCCTTCATTTTATAATTGCCATTATTTTTTCGTTGCTATAGACCTATTACTCAAATACCATGCGCGTTTGCAGCTCTGAATAAACTAAAGGAGTGTGGTCAACTTGACTCGATAGCCCAGCTGGTGCGACAGCGGTCCAGAATCTGGAAGGTCCGAGTTCGAAACCCACTTACGTCATCTCACTTGGACTTTACCTTACCTGGTAAATCAAAAGTCTTGTTTTGACAGACATTTCCCCATGTCGTCCCAAGCGTTAAATAACATCATAGAATTATTAGACATAGAATGCGGGCTCCAATTTCTAATCAGTAATCCGGAGGGGTCCACCATTTCTATGGGGCCAACTATCGGGGTGGTCGCTGAAAATTTCTTTATTTTTTGCATAATGCTGCAATATATTGCAAGAAACTAGATTAGTAGATCTGAACGTGGTATTCTTGCCACCTCATAGGAAGACAATTCAAAAGGTGTGCTTTATTTTCGAACCACTTTTTGGCAGTCGGCCATCAGATTTGTAAATCCAATATGGCGGATTTGCGAGGGCAAAAAAATTGTTTAATTTGCCCCGGTCACGTGACCAAGCATTCCATGTCTAGTAATTCTATGAATAACATGCTGCGCGCGAACGTGAAAAATGCTAAACTTGTATTTTTTTCTCAAAATTTACCCTTTAATATAAAATTTAAAGTTTCCATTGGCATTCCGTGCAATGATTCAAGCAATGACGTTTACTAATCCTTTTCAGAAGAAAGTTGCTAGTAAAAAATCAAAGCATTAATATATGAAAGAAATGTATCCACTCAAAAATGTCTACTTATATATCAACAAGAACGCTTATGAAGAACAATTTAAGACGACACTCGACAGTTTGTTCAGAGGGTCCTGAAGGGGTAAAATGGGAACTGGGATTGGCCAGTTTTTGCCCTGGGAACTGGGATTTGCATCACTGGGACTGAGATTTGTTCACTGGGAATGGGAAAAAACGCCAAAATGGGGTATGGGACAATTGCCTTAAGGCAGGTCCACTCAAAGCTTAACAGGTCCATTAATCTGCGAGGCGGTCTAAAAACGATCTGATTTGCTTTTTCTGACCATTATTCTGTCCTCTTTAGCAGTTGTTTTCCTCTTTCGCCCAGGAATTTTCACATCTCTTACAGTGCCAGTGTCTCGTTGCTTCTTTATGATGTCTCTCACAATTTTTTGACTGCACCTAACTGGAATGGCGATCTCTCTTTGTTTGTATCCCTCCTCTGCTATTGCCAACACGATTCTCTAGACTTACTCTTGGCCTTAGAGCCATAAGTCCTTGCGCTTTTCCAGTTTTCTTGCTGTACCAATCAATGATTTGAACCTTCTGATAAAATGCAGAGGGACCTCGTCTGTCCCTGCAAACTGCTTATAATGGAAAAAACCTTCTGGAAATTGTGCGACTTACTCAAAAGATATGGAAATTGAGTTTTCTGTCATGCAGTTTAGCTAGTTTACTGGGAAGTGAGATTTAGAAAAAATTGGGCAGGAAAAATTCATAAATTTTTTAATAATTACAAGTATTCACAGGATTACCAAAAGTACGTTGGAGCCAAGAATGTATTTGCATTATGTATACGATTAGATTTCACCTCCCTAAATTTCCAAGTCACACATTTGTGAAAATTCCAACAATACCATGATTAGCCTTTGAAATGAGGTGATTTTACTAAATGAAAAGGTTTAAAGCGTCTAGTCGTCAATAGGACGAAAGCTTAGCTGAAAGCGTCGGTAACTGACAATCAGTTCATGTTGCGGTCCCACAAAATATCTACAGTTATTTGGAAAAATAGTGAGAGGATACTTGCTGGAGTTCTCTATTGGAAGTGGATGGTATAAGGCAGATCAATTGATAGCTAGAACGGGACTGGAGGAGGAATAAGTGTCGCTTTGCAAAGTGGTGTACATTCTCCGGTCGAGGGTAAACCTCTTTCGTCTTCTCTGGTGACCAGTCGTAGATTTAAGGACACTGCTAGCATCGGATTGAGTGGAAAACCATGGACAGTCCAAAATTTCTGATGTGTTTCATCTTGAAGTGTGGTTGCTCCAGCCCTCCACCTTGTAGCTTTCTTGGAAGCGACCCTCTTCTCAATATAAGGCAGAAAATTAAGGGATATTCCTCCCAATCCTCCAAGGTTAACTTGAACTTGCGATCCGTCTCGGATGCCATATTCAGTGAGCTTAACATCTGCTGCACGCAGAGGTTTCCAACCTTTGACAATAATGGTTGCGTTATCCGTGTCAAAAGACGCTGAAACCATTTGACAAAAATCGGAATCAGTCGTTTCGTAGGAACATTCGAGGACGTGGGTTCCTACACCTTGGGCAACGCAGATGACTTTCATGTCGGCTCTTTCTGGAGTGAACACTACCTTAACCAATCCGTTTAAATCACTTCTCCACTTGTTAATTCCGGATCCCTCGGGTGCGTCGGCAATGGCAAAGAACTTGAATTTCTTTTCTTCTCTCCGAGGTCGTTCAATGGTCAGTTCTTGATTTGGGTTCAACAAGATGCCGCATGGAAACATCCCGTAACCGTCTATGTTTACCTTGCATCTACATCTTTTGCTGTTTAAGTTCGTAACAGTTAGTGCATAGTTCGAACCACTTTGTACCTCGACAAATTCTCCTTCGCTTGTTTCAAAATGTCGTCCACCCTCTACCGCCAGTCGATAACCATCCATCTCTAGGTAATTCTGAGATTTAGGCTTCAACGGGAACGAAGAACCCGAGTCGTCGAATTCATCAACCATAGAGATGAGATAAGGCCTGTCAATGTCTTTCAGGAGGCCACGAAGTTCATCGAGTTTCCCAGGTTCAACGATCCTACGCTCTTCAAGTTCTGTGAAGATATCTAATGGCTTATGTAGATTCTCCATCTTTCCAGCGGGAATGGTTCCCTTTAAAGCGTACTTTAACTCTGATACGTCGTCCATCTTGAATTCTCTGGCGAGTTTCATCATAAAGGAACGGAATTTTCGATTTCTAGGCGAAGCTGTCGTCAGCATTTCGATCCCAGAAAAAACGTCAGACATCTTTGAACTGTTTCGAACAAATCTTTACGTTTCTTTTTGTCTTCTTAAATACTAATTTCGCTGTTAGAGTTCGAAGGTATGTTCACGGTCAGCTAAGTGGAGAAGGGAAAATCCCATTCACTATAACGAAAGTTGATCACATGATATTAGAATGCTCATCTGAATCGATGTCGAGCTCTGTAGGGTGCTTAAAGAAGGCTTGCGAATGTTTCATCCGTTTAGATTTGCCCTTGTTGCCTTAATTTAGACATCAACGAATAGGAAAATTGTAAATTTTCTCTCTCCACCCACAAGAGTACATTTTCAGATTAAATTTTAATACTTTCCGATGCAACATTTCCTGGACTACAGAGATCTAAAACGAAACTACGTCATTTGTCCGTTTTAAACAGTGGTGTGCCTGACAGCAAGCTAGCAAGGTTCCCTATTACTACTTAGAACGCCTAAAAACAAATTCACTTTCATTAGTCACTAGTTTATCAGCCTTCGCCATTCACTGTTACTAAATATAAGCGAAGTTTCGTTTATGAGTACAACATAACTAATCCTACACGAAGTGTAGTTGTAGGACTCCTGCTGCCAAGTGAGTGCTGAGCGCCGCATAAAAACCCTGGGTACGAGGTTGGCGCTGAGTGGTGTCATCAGCCCCGGTGTAGCAGTCTGAGTAATCCCCCAGTCTGAGTGTTCCGCTAATGTTATGCGCGTGCGCAAGCCAGCGGTTGCACGACATCCTGGTCTGATTTATCCCCT
>JBAHVQ010217770.1:0-11385 GCA_036872915.1 Nanipora kamurai
TACTTCAGCGATTTTTTCGAATTGGATCATCTTCGGAGTACAACCTCAACGTCTGTTATCAAGAAATTGAAAGCTCATTTTTCAAGACATGGTATCCCTGAGCAGCTGGTTACCGACAATGGTCCGCAGTTCGTATCACGTGATTTTCTCCAGTTCGCCAAAGAATGGGATTTTGAACATTTCACAAGCAGTCCTCATCACAGTCAAGCCAATGGCAAAGCGGAAAGTGCTGTGAAAGAAGTGAAAAAGATCATCCTGAAATGTAAGAAAACTGGTTCAGACACGTTCCTGGCATTGTTGCACCAAAGAAATACGCCACCAGCAAACTTTCAAATTAGTCCTGTACAGCGCCTTTTCAGTAGAAGAACAAGAAGTCTCCTGCCCATGTCGGCTGAGTTGTTGAAACCAAATACTGCAGATGAGGATGTGGTACGTCTGAAATTGCGCCTGCGTCAACAACAACAAACACGATATTACAACAGAAGTGCACGTGATCTTCCACTGTTAGAAGAAGGCGACTCAGTAAGGATCAAGCCTTGGAAACATGGAAAGAAAGAATTGCAACTGGGTTCGGTGAGAAAGGCAGAAAGCGTTTGGATAAGAGGTCGTATGAAGTGCAAACTCCCTGTGGTGTTTTTCGAAGGAATAGAATTTATTTAAAGAAGACCACTCTACCACTAAAGAAGACTACTTTACCACCTTCAGCACCTAATATACAAGGTGCAGTTACTAAAGTATTCAAACAACCTAGTACCTCAAGTCCTCCAATTGTTCTACCTGATGACGAACCGAGTTTGTTACCCACAACTTCAAGTACAAGCCCTGTATCGCAACCAACTGCACAAGAAAGTAGGTGTTCTGGTCGAACCACTTTGAAAACACCCGAAGAAACACCCGAAGTACGAAGATCTCAGCGTTTGCGCAAATTACCATCACATTTGAAGGACTTTGTTTTAAAGTAAAAAATGATAGTTTGATTAATGAGCATTTGAACATTCGGACATGTTTAGACTTATTTTTACTTATTAGGATTTTGCATAAGAAAGAAAAAAAAACTTAGTTATTTTTGTATAAAAAAGGGGGATGTCATAATATGTATTACGTATAGTTTTAAGTTTATTTATTTACGTTAATTTATTCACAGTTAGTATATATATATATTGCTTTGTCAAGATCTTTGGTCGATTATTATTAAATCTTTGACTGAGTGTTATAACAATGACAGTAAACATAATAGTTGGATTCCAGAAAGTAATATACAAGATATAGAGTAGTATCCTACATGAAACGTAGTGTAAGGTATATATAACGTGGCCGAAAGAGGATTTGATGACTATGACAACCCTAGAGAGGGGAAATTTGAAATGAGGGGGAGAAATATGGATAGAGAGTATCTTGAGTAGATGATCTTGATGATGTAGATTTATACAATGGATATCATAATCTTATTGATGTGAGATTAAGATTAGAAACGAACAATGTAGATGAAGGTAGAATAATTGATATTGATTCAAGAGTTAATTACATTGAAAATATCCAAGATAAAAGGATAAATGAAACAACCTTCACCCTTGAAGACAAAGGTAAAACTGTCATAATCACTAATAAAAATAATAAGACATTCGTGCCACCAGTGGATTTTATAGATATAGATGAATATAATGCTGTATCAGATTCAAGCTTCAAACTAGCGTTCAAAGAAGAAGAAGAAATTCAGAGAAGGTTGAATGATTTAAAAGAATTTAATAGAGAAATAATGGAAAAGCAGTTAAAAAGAATCGAAAGTGTAAACAGTAAGATTTACAAACAGTTTAATAAAAAAATGGGTAATGATATTGTATCAAAGGATTTAATTAATAGAACAGATACAAATAAAAGTGGAGCTGTCTATTTTAAATTCACTAAAGAAAATGGGTCATGAAGTAAACCTATGCTAATCCTAAAACCTGGGAAGCGCGATGATCTTGTTTACAGTAAGAACCAAAACCTCTCAACAAAAAAGGCAGTAGATCAATTCAAACAAATGGTTAAAGATATTCCATTTAATACTGAAACAGTAGAAGATTTTAGTCTTCCATCGACTTCAGATAATTATTCACTTGTTGATACAACTCCAGATACTACACTAATTAAAGGATTAACAGCAGAGGAGAATAGAGAATCGGAAGGTATATTAAACCCTCCAGAAAGCATTGATAGGTCAACTAGACCTGAAACTCTTAGAATTCAAGCAGATTACTTTCGAGACACTAAAAACAAAACAATGGAAGAAAGAGGCAATACAGATGATCCTATAAAAGTCATATAATTAGTGGAAAGAATCATTGGCCTTAGAGAAGGCGAAAAAAAACCCTTCAACAGATACAAATAGAGGAAGTAAGAGAGCAACAAGAGGAAGACATATCAAGATTACAGCGTTTTAAGGAATGGTCTAAGGAGAATCTGCTTGGATTATCAACGTTTGCAATATCAATAGCAGGTCTTATAATCGCCATTGTTACTCTCAGTAGAAGAGCTATTATAAAAGGAGCTAAAGCAACTTGAAAATTAGCCAAAGCTATAGCCAATTTAGGTAAAAAGCTTGAATCATTATTAGCGCCATTATTAAATTTAATTGCTCAAACTGTATCACTAGGAGCTAAAGGTTTAGCAAATGATCTATGAATACTAGCATTAGCTTTTGTATGGTTTATTTATGACCAATATAAACAACAAAAAAGGAAATAAAATGTATGGTATAGTATATTATGAACAAACAAGAGAAGGGTTTAACCCCTGGATTTAGGAGAAGCCATATGACTACTATACAAGGTGAAAGAACAAGACGTGTTGTTGCTTTCAATCCAAATAAAGCCTCAGCTGGCGAAGAGTTGTATATAAATATTCCAGAATTAAAAACGAACAGTTGTTTTGTTCCTGGTAGTTTCCATCTTTTATTCACTTTTAAAATAAGTAATAAAAAGTCATGGCTCTTAAATAATTTGTCCAAGATGTTGCAAAAATGGCTACTAAAAAGACTAGCACGTAAAACAGTACATGACAATAGAGGTGAGAATCTTTATGAGGTTTAGAAAGACCTATGGAAAACAAACTCTGAAAGATTGGATATGGTAGAATATGGCATTGGTAATGAGAATCTAAGAAAGCTAATATCAAAAGACAGTACAGGAGCAAGTTAATGAAGTGCACAGGAAGTAGCTAATGCATTGCTATTTAGTATCTATAGTAATAAACAGAAAATATCTTTGGATAAAATCCTAGGAGACCATGGTCTATTTGTTCCATTTAGTATGAACAACAATTTCGGTTATATATTAATTTTACCATCATCAAGTGAAATAATGGTGGCTCAATCTGGGCAAACTCTTGAAGCTTACGCATTAGAAGACATACAATTGGAATATGAGACTATAAATGATATGGACCTAGCTAATGAAGTATCAGTTTTGTATAGTGTTGGAAGGTCACTTTCTTTTGAACATGTAACACTCATGAAGACTGTTGTATGGGCTGCAAATTCAACTTTAGAAAACGAAAATGTAAATATACCAAGAAAATCAATGAGAGCGATGTGTTGTTGTTTGCCAAACAGACAAGAACAGATAGTGAAGAATATCTTTATTCAAATATAACTAAAGTTAAATTGACAATTGAAGAAGTGCCAAATAGTATCTACTCTCAAGGAATTCCGAAAAGTAGGCTCTGTGATGAAGCTAAAAGATTGTTTGGAATGAAAGAAGGAAAAGACCAATTTATGACATTTGAAGCTTTTTATAAAGACAAATTCGCATCAGTTATTGACCTTAGAAGCCATGAAGAGGTGAACAAAACTGCTCATGGAAAAAGAATTGTAAATACTCAAAATGGTGCTCTATTGGATAGTAAAAAGTCCTCTCATACTGGAAATATCAATTGCAATATCTTCGTCGTATCAGATGGCCTGGTTAACTTTAAAAAAAATGATATCAAGGATATTCAATATTAGGATATCTTGTTTATAGTATATGGAACCATTTGATGTCATTGTTGGAATGACAGGTTGTGGCAAAACATATTACCTTTTAAAAATGATAGAAAAACGTATAAGAATCATTTTGATTATATTTTAATTTTCCCCACTTTTTATTGGAATAAAACCTGTTTTAATAGGTTTTATTCCACGAAAAACTGGAGATATATTGATGATGTGGATGTAATTAAAGTTGAATGTGAACAAGACCATATTAATACTGTACTTAAATATGTTACAGAAATATACCGAGGTAGTAACTCTTTAATAATACTTGATGATTGTGCATGTAGTTCTGGTCTAAAAACCAGAGTTAGTGAACAAGTAAAACTAGGATTTAGCATCAGACATTACAGTTTATCAGTATTAGCAATAACTCAACACTTGACGAGTATCAGCAAGCCATATAAAGATAATATAACCCAACTTGTGACATTTTATAATCCAAATAAAAATGATATGAAAGCAATAATTAATGACTACTTAAATGGTGTTCAATTGGCTGATATTAATAAAATAGTTAAAACTCTAAAAACCATTAAGTACGCCGCATTAGAAATTAATTTAACGCATCCTTATGATCATAAAATATACCCTAATGTATATGCCTAAAAGAAAAACCGCAATAGAAGAAATTATAGAGGAAGTTAAATCCGCAGAAGAATCTGTAGAAGTGGAAGCAGAAGAAGCAGAAAAACCACAAGAATCTGACCATGAAAGTAAAAGAAGAGAACTGACTAGATTGTCAGGAAAAGGGGAATACGAAAAAAGTGTGTCTTACCTCGAAAAAGCAAGTAATAAGGTAATAGAAAAGCTTTATAATGAATATGAAATGAAAAGAATGCAAAAAGCAAATGAATTTTTACCTAATTTATTAATTAGTAATTTTGCTGATGTATTAGGTGGGTTAGATACAATTGAAAATCCAGATAATTTATCTGATGAATTTAAAAAAAACGAATTACTCAAAAAAGATGTTATGAAAATAACAGAATCGTTAACACCCTATATACCTTTATTAGGTGTACTATCTGGTGGCATTACAACTGCCAGACATATTTATAATCATAAAACTAAGAATAAGGAAGATAGTCAACCTGATAATATGAACACCTAAAGTTCTGCAGGAGTCTCAAAAACTAAAAGAACTGGGTCTATATTATTCTCCACACTATCATCGCTACTATTATTACCATTTTCATTGTCACTGTCACTGCTAGCAAAAATATACAACTCACTTTCATACTCACTATCATTGTCACTACCACCATCATTGTCACTATTACTGTCACTGTCAATGTGAATATCAAAGCCAAAGAAAAAACTATAAAAATCAATACCCTCAATATCCACAATAGGTTCAATATTCACAATATCTTCAACATTATCATCTATAGAAGTATCAAATTCACTCTCAATATTATTGTTTATATTATCATCCACAAAAGCGTATTTAGAATAGCTCATTTTAAGATTACAATATACGTCTCATTCCTTTAAGCTCCTTTTAATCCTCGTTTTTAAACTCTCTTTGATCATACATGTTATATTGATGAAAATAATACTGACAATAAAAATGCTGTTAATAGGGAAAAGTCGCTCCTATTTTACCTAGCTTCCCCCGTCGCTTCGCTCCTCTCCCCAGGTCGCCACTTTGGTCGCTCCGCTCCCTCGTGGGCCGTCTTCGATAGATCATATTTTTCTCAATTTTCATGACAATATTATAGACCATAATAATGCCCAAGTGGTATAGGACGTGGCAGTATAAGGAAAGTTTGCCTTCCTTTTGAGGTTACCAAGAATGGAGACAGTAAAATAGAACAATTCTGTTGTTGTTCTTATGATCCGTAAGGATTATGGTTCTGTAAAAAGGGGCCAGAAGGCAAACTGTCCTTATACCGCCATGTCCTATAATACTACAATTGCCGCGTAGCCATTCCGCCTCAAAGCTGTGTAACACCTGTTTTGATCACGCCAGATGAGTCAGAGTTTGTGTACAGAAAAAAAGCTTTTGGAACACCATTTTTGCTACACATTGGGCACAAAAGGCGAAGATTAATATTCAATTAAAAAAGAAATTTTCAGCCGAATTCCCAATTTTTTTTAAAGGTTGAAGTTATTATAACAACTTTTTTGCCCACTTATCAAATCGTTTCCAGTATACCTAGCTAGCTTACAAACAGGGAAAAAAAGACAACATAAAGCAGCTATTCCAAGATTGTCCATAAATACACGAAATAAACATCTAAGTTTGTTTGCTCTTGTTGTACCTTGCCTCAGCCTTAAATTTTAATAATGATTGCTAGCATTTTGCATGCACTTAGATGAACGATGAAACATATGGCGAGCATCTGTACGAATACCAAAAACAATCTCAATATATCTACAATTGAAAGATGAAAAGAATACCACCTTTTTTGGTAGATTATAACCAATTATAGATAAAACGGAAGACAAGTTGATATAATTACCTCAGCTCCAAATGAATGACCCACCTCATGGGCAAACGCTATTTCAGATACTTTCGGCGGAATGTCTTTTCCATACTGTTTAGTAGTTACTACTGCAGTATTATAACTATTATTCCCTCTTCTTGGATCGCACATTCCACCGGCTCTATCGCTCGGATATCCAATCCATGCTGAACCCAAAATCCCTCCATCGAAATCTCGATGAGTAAAGTATACCGCTTCACAATACTTGGAGTAATCCTTTCTTGTCATTTCCTCTAAAAACGTCGAAATATTGATATTCTGGGTTCTCAAACCCTTAGGAATCTGTGTTTCATTGTAAACCTGAATCTTTCCTACCCGAAACTGGATGCTGTAAGGCTTATAGGTTTCGCTGGTGTTAAAATTCTCACGATAGATTTTGTTTAATGCTTGTACATGCTTCAAAATCTCACCGACAGCAAGCACAGCTTCTTTTGCCATCTTTAAATAGGTGTAATCAGCCTCGACAGAAAGCAGACAAGTATTTTGCTCGTATGATTTTCCAGATGCTGCACTTTGCTGGCTAGTTGACAAAATGGTCTGAACAGGCGCCACTTTTGGTTCAGCAAACTTAACCTCGTATTTGACATCCTCATCTTTGTAAATAACCGAATGAAAGTTAGGTTCGTCGAAATATTTTTTAGCTGATTCGACGTAGTAAGTACCATTTGTGGAATAAATTTTTCCTGTGAATGTTCCGTCTGCATTCAATACTGCATGAACATTTGATCCGGGTTCGCCAACTAGTTCACCCCAAAAAAGGGAATTCTTGTCAAAATGAATACTTTTGCCATGTCCGTCAAGTATCCGCGCTCCTGGAGCCAAAGTAGTAGTATCGGGACGAAGATTCATCTGAAACTTTCGCCCGTATGCATGAAAATTCAACTGCTCGTCACTAAATCCGGGCCATGACCAGTATCTTCGGACCCATCTCGGTTCTCTAGTAGTATAATTAAGAGTCTCGTAACGGTCAACGAACTCATTTAACGAATTGTTCCTGTTACTGAAACCTCCTTGACTAAATAAGATACACGAAAACCAGAACCAAAAATAAGTTGAAGATGCCATTCAACACTCGACTTAAATACCAGTCACATCAGAGCAAAACTCTCGAAATGTGAACAACTTAACAAGATGGAGAATACTTAAGTCTTGGTTCCAAATGTGCGGTAGCTAACGATATGATAATAATGCTGACGATTGACATTATGCATAGTATTTATGCATGAAGTAGCTTGGTGTTATTAAAGATGATAAGTGAACGTTCGTCAAGCTTGCTCACTCAAAAAATCTTTTCTAGACCCAGACAGATATTAAACCTAGAATTTTCTGATGACGAGGAAAACACTGTAATCATTAACCCTTTCCTTGACAAGAATAAATGGAATCATAATATTTAATAGAATTCTAACTTTTCGTTTTTAACGCAAATTCTTTAGAGAATAATTTACATATGTCATGAAAAACGTAGATAAATAGTTAAAGAGATGTCATTTATTAACAAGCATATGGTTGCACTAATAAACATGGACAAGTGGAAGCTGCAGAGAATATAAAATGAAACGTTGTGCGAAGCCAATATTAGCGTTTAACGAAGTTTTATAATTGTGAATGAGACTTTTTTAAAACGTCTTCACAGGGAAACATTGCTAACAAATATCGTTTGAGTTTTTCTAGTCAACCGCTGTTTTAATATTCCTCATATGACATCTTTAATGTTGAACTAGAAAAACTCAAGAACATCTTCATGAACAATGGTTATCCTGTGAAAATTCGTGGCAGCTGTGTTGCGTCTTTTCTCGACAAGCTTTTCTGAAAAGCAACTCAAATTCTAACAACAATTCTAAAAAATATCGTTCATTGTCATTAACGTTTACTGGGCAACATTTCGTTCAAATTCCAACCCAATTAAAAAATCTACTTTCCTCTGATAATTCTCAAATTAACATCAGCTGTATTGCTCATCCTTCGGTTAGGCTTTTCATTTTTTGCCTTTCAGAGATAAGATTCCTCAACGTCTCAGATCACAATGACATATACTATATAGTCTTACATGACGAAGCTACGGAGCTTCGTATGTGAGAGAAACATCCCGAAACGTGTTTCTGAACAAATGGGAATTTCATCTCTCACAGGTAAGAAACGTTCTATAACTCTCTCCTCACTGGCATTCTCTTACACCACCTTGATACTGGTCACCTTGTCTCTTTTGACGATTTTAAAAGTATTTCTTCTGGTTATTTTGAGTCAAAACTTCTCTTACGCGAAAGTCGACTTATGCACAATTATAAATCTACGTTAAACGCCAATATTGGCTCCGCACCACTTTTCCTTTTATAATCTCTGTTGCTTTCACTCGTCCATGTTTATCGATGTAACCTTATTATACTTGTAGTCATTATTTATAGTCCAGTGCGACCTCTATTAAGCGGCCACCCTCCATTAAGCGGCCACTTTCTAAAATCCCGAATTGTCACTAAAATTCTGTATTTGATATCTCTATTCAACGGCCACCTCCATTAAGCGGCCGCGGCCACCTTTTCGTTGTTGAAAGGTCATTGTTTATTGTTTTTTTACCTCTATTAAGCGGCCAGCAAATTATCTTTTCAAGCGAAATAGTGACAGGAAGACGGCAATAAGGAAAGGTGATAACTGATAACGACAAGAACTGCAATTTAATCTCCATTGTAATGACAAGTCACAAGCCGCAAAATGTATACACCTTTTCAGTTAAGTTAGCAGCAAAGGAGTATCAAATATTATTTCGAAGAAATGCAAATGAATTGACATTAGAACTGAACCTCAGTCTTAGGGATTCCTTGTTAATTCTCTTGTTTATATAAAGTACGGGTCTTTTAAAAGTATTAGATAACCCTAGAACTATCTGTAAATTGCACCGTAGCAGCTCACAATTGTAAATGAACAATAAAACTACTATAACTTATTAATTATTAACCTAAAAAACGAAATTTAACACCACCCTCGTTAACTCGAACCCGCTAACTCGAACAATTTTTCGTTTCCCTTGAGAGTTCGAGTTAGCCGATCTCTGGTGCCCAGATCTCCTGATATTCATGGCACCCTCTTATGAAAGACTTCACCCGTAATACAGTTTCGCTTGTTGTTGACTCTTTTTCTGCCATATTCTTGTCCTTAGGCCAACAAAATTTACCTTGGACATCTGTTTACCGATAATGGTACGGTAATTTAAGCCAGATACATCACAGGATGCATTTCTATCCAAGGTAACGAGGGATGGATCCAGGCATTTATGTGATAGGTTCCAGGTGGCGAAGGCGTAAGATTTCTAGGGGAATCCGGAGGCATGCTTCCCCAGAAAATTTTGAAATCTAGAGTCTCTAAAATGACATTTCCTCGGTTTTAAGAGCAACTTTGAAAGCATTATGATAGTTGCAATAACTCATACACAAAATTGAAAACACAACAAAATTCATGTCTTTCAGCAAATTTATTTTTTTATTCATCTACTTTTCACAACTAATGTCACATTACAGAAATAACTGGTCAGGTATTAGCCATAAATATGTTACCAGGCTCGACCACGGGGAGGTTCCTGACCTACGAGCCCATAAATGCTCTAAAAAGCGCAATGTTAATGTACATAACACTCAATAGCAAAAAATGGAAGAATTATTCAGTCATAAAGGAAGAAACAAACTCCGAACAATAGTGTCATCTGGATAGCTCAAGATATGAGCTGAAATCAAGAGAGTTACAATGAAATTGTGATATTTCGTCTTTATTTGAAAGACATCACCAGACAAAACATCAGTTTGTCCGAGGATGTCTTTGAAATAAAGACGAAATACCACAATTTCATTGTAACTCTCTTGATTTCAGCTCATATCATGATGCAAAAAGCTCATTGCCCCTTCTAAGCATGCCGCAGCACACGACACAGCACGTATTAATGATATCTAGCAAGCAGCAATGGTGCACTGACATTGTTCATTTGAGAAATTATCTAATAAAACAAAATAAATTATATCACAGAAGGCCGGCAAGCCATAGTCCGTTGAGTCAAAATGACAACAATAGTTTGTTAGTATTGTCTAACGAGTTATATATATTCTTTTACCCTCGAATGCAACCCTTAACAGCTTTGAATCAGTGTTTCTTACAATTTTCTCTGCTTTTCTTGTGCGTAAGAGTTGACGGCGTTGAGGCGTTTACTTTCACCTGTATATTCCATGTATTTCCGTGATTGCACTTAGAACCTCGTTTAGAGCAGATGCAACTTCACTTTACGGGACAATTGTAGCTTTTGTTTGATGAAATGACACTTGTTCTTGTCGAACTGCTCTTGGAAGGTCTGCTTTCCGTTAGCAACTGATATTCTTTATAGTTGCGCTCAGTAACATCAAGTGAAAAGAAAATAATTTTTTGAATATCCACAGTTTCCCCGTCTGATGACCATCAGTAACAATGAATTGCCGGTGTAGCGGTCTGAGATTGTCATGGTGCTCAGATTGTAAATAAACTACTGCACATGCCCCGTTTGTTAGTGCGCCCGCGATGAATATGTACCGTGCTGAGATTGTATCAGTTATACAGTTTTGTTTATTCGCAAACACGTGTCTCTAAATTTCGAAGTTAAATTCGGCATTCGGTCATCTTTCCCATTTGTATTGTGCGCATTAAAGATTCTTGAAGATAGTGTATTCTACAGGTGAGTATTTTCCGCAAATATATCTTTGTGTCTTTGTATAATGAGGTGTTTCATAAGCTTGCAATAAACTGTGTAAGCATGTTATAGGTAGGCAGATTGTGTAGTTTTCATTTTGATTTAATACATTTGAATTCTATTTGTTGCTATCATTCTCTATATAAATTTCTTTCTTTCATGTTTGTCAGTTTGTTGTA
>JBAHVQ010217791.1:0-11383 GCA_036872915.1 Nanipora kamurai
GTGAGGCTGTGGGGTAGAAAGGCATAGTGCTAAATACCGTGTGCTTGTCACGTAGTAGATGCCTACCACTGTATTTCATGAGGCATGTGCCCACTTTGGCATAAAGTGGTAGTTTGGGCTAAAAAACCTCCCTGGCTCCTCGGAGCTGACTTTCCTCAATAATAATAATAATAGCAATAATAATAATAATAATAATAATAATAATAATAATAATAATAATAATAATAATAATAATATTTTAACTTTAATATCCATCTTAAGGGTAGAAATACAATGAATTTACAAATAGGTAGACATTAAAAACTAGTATTATATTGTATACATATGTATCTACAAGAATAAAAAGTATGACAGCGAGTGTATTTTAAGACTATTACTGGTGTTACTCATAACGAATACTAAAATTGGAACGATGTTCCGGGAATTATGACTCAGAAATCAATGACAATGCTCTAGGTATAAAAGATTGTTTATGCCTTTCTGTGCGAGAAGCAGTTGGTGGGCGGCGTGTTTTAGATCTTAACTGTATGAGTGGTCTACAGGCAATGGAATAAATTTATTACTGGGTTTCTAATTATTATTCTTAATCCGTTCTATAATAACCCATAACTCATTCTTGTAAGATGGAAGATCGATACAAATTTATCTATTATGAGAAAACACATACGTGGAAAACAGTCACTCCGTCTGTGATTATGTTTCTCGTCTAAAAATTTCTGTATAAAAATAATCAGAGATGGAGTGACTGTTTTCCATGTATGTGTTTTCTCATAATAGATAACTTTGTATGCACGGTACAAAGCCCAAACGAGTTTGTCCACTCTGACGAAGGACGCATGAATTGATCGATTAACCGTTGCAATTAATATTTCTTGGTTCTCTCCTTTTAAAACATTTTGTTGCGTCATTGCGTTGATAACTAACCACTTCCATTTTCACTTTCGTTCAAAGAATACGTTCTGTATGGTAGAACTGTCGAGATCATGAAACTTTTTCAGAAATAGTATCATCCATCGTCTTAGGCGCTTGACGTTTCAGATATTCTTTCTATTCAGTGGCGATTTAAAAAAAGAATATCACTGAAGACAAACGTGGAAGACGACGGATGCCGGCATTTATTGAAAAGGTCTGTGACCGACTTCCGGTAGCTGAACGATAACGAAACCAATTGTTTTCTTCTAAAATGAATCGTTCTTAGCTGAATTTTTACACTAATTTGCTACCTTTCACAAGTTACGGTAGAATACTTTACTGATATCGCTGTCTGCATTAAAGATATTCACCTTGATCTTGCGGGATAAATTCAACGAGCACGTAATCTTTGTTGTGAGGACAAACGTGCACCTTATTTACATCACGGCCAATGCTATTAGCAGCTTGAAAATGTTTTGTCAATACATCTTTTGCAAACTCTGATATTCCAGACACTTTAATTGTATTTTTCTTGTCAAATTCAGGTACTCCTGCCATGTCCTGTTCTTTCCAACCGAAGATTGTCGAGATACATGAATTGCCCATTTAGTCTGCGATGAGGCTCTGGCGGAAAGCTTTGGAGGTCCGCCTGGAAGTCCAGGGGTTCATCGTTGGTAACCAATGACAGGTCTTGAACAGGGAAAGAAACTAAAAGTGAAATAAAGTCTTCCAAGTTTGATTGTTCAACTTTTCAAAGGAAACGTGGCATTGCGGTTTCTGTAGCTGTTTATTGGGACGCAAGTGTCTTGGATAATTACCTACTTCGAATTATGACACGGAGGCTGTCGTATTTGCTCATGGACAGACTACAGATGGATTAAACGTCATTAGATTTGGCCACTGTAAACAGGAAATGGGGAAGCCCTAAATTCCTGGAAGACTAATGATATTCTTTATCCAGTATTTTACCTGTCACTTTCGGTTTACAATTAAGAGGTGGAATAATAGGTTCGTAAAATGTCTGAAGGTGATTCAAAGCATTTGCGAACGATCTGGGTTTCTAATCTTCCAGATCAAATGACTGAGAATAAATTAATGATCTACTTTCAACGCAAGAAGAATGGAGGCGGCGAAGTTAAGGAAATACAAATATTTCCTGATATTCATGAAGCTCGGCTTGTCTTTGAGGATGTGGCAGGTAAAATACTACATGTTTGTTTCCTCCTCAGCTTCGTCTTAGCTTCATAGCATGCAGTTTAGTTCTCTTTCGTTAAGAATTAGAGCTAAACTGCATGCCATAAAATAACGTATGTGAGTCGTACAGAGAGTTTCAATTTTGTTGCATGTAGTAATACACATTGCAAGTATAAACTGTCTTCTTAAGGTTCCATGAGCTAATAATATTCCTTGGAAGTTGTACATTGTGATAAGTCGTTAAAGATTATTTTAAAAAAATTTTCCAAAATTCGTTTACTCGCTCTAAATTCAATAATTATTTCATTCAAGGCCAAAAGCCTGCGAACAGGTGTTGAAATCGGAACTGCCGAAGCCAAACCCGATCTATAGAGGAGGGTGGCGAACCCGCAGCCAGCGATGACGAACCACTGACCTCTGTATGATTGGACTGCTGGGTCTGATTACCTTTGAGTTAAAAAAAAGAGTCTCCAAAATGATACACATTTTGGTGGGGTACCAAAAGGTCAGTGGTCAGTGGGACGAACACTGCTGCCAACGTCATACGCATGCGTGGGCTGCTGCCCGATAGCTTAGAGAAGTGAGGGAAACTTTGTGTTTTACTAAGTCTCGACGGCGAAACACATTTTCCCCCGTGATACAAACGAAACACAGAAAAGATATATATGTCATTTACTGTTTGCAAAGCTCATATTGGAAAAAGTATTCTCTCGAGGACAACGACTCAAGACCGTAGGCCGAGGATTACTGAAGCTAATTCTGATTTCTCTTCTTTTTAATGTTGCACGAGTTCTGTACTCAATGCTTTTTGAGTTTTAGTCGCATTCATGCTTCCACTTTGAAAATCACTGATGCTTTAATACCAAGTCCACCCTTCATCGTAAGTAGTACAACACAACATACTTTATAAGAGCAGTTGTGGTTCTCCTCTCGGCTGCGATGATGTTGATGTACATTAACGTTAACGTCCCCTAACGTTTAAAATAACTATTTATACATGGACACATTCTTGTCAAGATGTCTCTTCTTGACAAGTACAACCGTCTAGCGTTATAGTAAAATTGTTGAATACTTATGCAGCCGATCGAGAAAGAGCTAATCGCTATTTCGTAATTGAGTGTTTAGTACGGAGATGATTTGAAACGAGAGACTCTCAATAATCCCAGCCTTAACTTAAATTGAATCAATTCAGTCCTAACGATGTCGCTTTGTTTGCGTGGCTACAAAAACTGAGGTGGTCAATTGATCTATAATAGGTATATCAGCTATCGATTTACCAGGCGGGAATCGTAATTTGATGATAATATTTATCATCAAATTATGATCTATAATAGGTTAAGCTCGTCTGAACGATGGACGTAAATAACGTCATCACCACAGAAATTACTTTAAAATAAGTAATTTGCTTTAACATTCGACTCAAACAAAATTTTGCTAGAAAATTCACCGTTGAATTTATTAATTGATTTTAGTTGCAGAAAGCGTTTTAAAGAGAGACCACAATTTACATGGCAGTCTGATTAGTGTTGGGAGGTATAAAAAGGGAACTGATGAGGTATGGAAACTCTTTATAGAAGTTTTATCCAACACGTAATAGGATTTTCAAGATAATCCCTTATATTGAAGCTTTAACGTGATATATAGTTCTCACCCCAACATTTAGATCTTCCTGACGAAACCAAAAACGATTTTGGTGTCTGATATACCTGAAGGGATTACAGAAAATCAACTTACCATTCATTTCCAGAAGAAAAGGAATTTAGGCGGAGAAGTAGAGAACGTTACATTATCATCTGAAAAACGTGAAGCTTTGGTTGTCTTCGAAAATTCTGAAGGTAAAAAAGTGCAAGAAACACAGCTTTACTTACTTCACATTATGAAAAGCCAAATTCTGTCATTGGAGGTACAATTTCCCACCAACGTGAGGAAATAATTCACCTTATTGCCCCCGTTGGTATCACTTGTGCTCCGTTAATTCATTTTTTTTTACTGTTTTTCTTCCATGAAGTTGCAAATGCAGTTGTGACAAGAGAGCAGATAATTAAAGGCAAGATTGTGAAAGTTGAAAAGTATAAGCAACTGAAGAGAGAATTCAAGGTTTGTCTTCAAGCAAAATTGGATTTACACCATTGCACTGAACAAACCAAAAGGAAAACTGTTGTTTTATTTGTTAAAAGAAGATGTACATTGCGGCATTCTTGCCTTAAGAGATCGCTTTTCATCATCCGTCGAGTAGTCCTTTTGAAAAAACACTGTGAGGAAGAAGCTGCAACCATACAAACAAAATTGTACTTTCCTTTTAAACTAACGAGGAGAGTGCCATATTTAACAATTACATTATATCCTCAAGACATGTGAGGTGATAGGTAATGAGAACTAACATCTATTCTGGATTAGGACTAACAACTCAAACTAACTGTTTTAGCAGAAACTAATTCATTTTAGTATATCTCATTTATTACAAAAATTAGGTCTCAGTATTGTTTTTGAGCGAAAAAAAAGCGTCACTCCCCGCTCCATAATATCTGTGGACCACAAGATATAGAGTAGAGAAGCCAGTCAGATAAAACTACTACTAGTACTATAGAACTTTGTCGTAAAGATGGCGACCTGCACGGAAACGAAGCTCGTAGTTGAAAACAAATAAAGGGGAAACTCTGACATGGCCGCAGGCGAGGATACCTCTGCCTTTGAGCACATAAATATCTGTGAAATGTGATCAAATGTGGAGATTTCGCTGTCAACGACCATGTAAGAGATTTCCCTGAATTTGTCTTGACCCACAGGCCTCATTTACGAGCAAGATGTCACCTTTATGAAAAAGGTCTATTAAGCTTCTACAGATAATTTTTAAAACGTTGCTGACATCTATCATACTGTTCGGCACAAGACCTATTAATATCATGGTGGTATGGGAAGAAACTCAAAGCGTTACTTACCAAATAACTATGTAGTTCATAAGTTTTGAAAATTCAGTTTTCTGGAAGCATTCGGAAACATTTTGGGAGTAAAAAAGGTCTTAGTTCAAAAACGAAGTTTCCATAAGCAAATCTTTCTATGTTCCGCTGAGTCTTTAAACATTTTCTGTCATTCAAAGTAGGTCAATATGTTCTCAGTTCAAGTGCACTGTCTTTAACGGCAGTTTGTGAAATGAAAATTTCTTGCCGTAGAGTGAGGACATTCACAAGAAAATAAAAGCAGTGTTGGTCTCTGATCTTCCGGAAGGTGTTACCGAAAACAATCTACACATCCACTTCCAAAAGAAAAGGAATGGCGGTGGGGAAGTTGAGGAAGTGAAATTATTACCAGGAGGTCAGCAAGCTTTGGTGGTCTTCGAAACCCGTGAAGGTACATAAAACCTGCGTTTTAATTTTTCCTGGAATTTTACATATGAAGGTAAAATGAAAAACAACTTTGTTGCTATGAAGCCGTAAGGCAAGCAGCTACACTAATGTTAACGAGGTCACGTGGGTAAATGTGTGTTCGTAATCTCGATTTTTTTCACCTCGTGGGCAATGATTTTTGGTATACGCATTGACTACCGGTCAGCGGCAAGCACAATTATGCACTGTAAATTTATGCTCTATTCGTGGTATACATTCTCAATATTTTTATGACCTTTCACAATAATGTGCCACATGATTTTACTTCAAGTGATCACAAGTACTTTACTACTAAATAGTAAATGGTTGCCACTCGCAGCACTTCACTTGCGGCAGTAACTTCTAGTTATTATTACTATTTCTCTGTCAATGCTGTTACTTGTTACTCAAGCTTCCCAATCATTTCTATTTCGATTCTGCTATTTGCTGAATTAAGTGGCGTCCAGCGTGATAAACAAAGAGCAGATAATTGAAGGAAAAGCTGTTAAAGTGAGGTTGCTGGAAAGTAAAAACCAGGTTTGTTGAATGAAATCGTCAATTCTTATTTTTTCACATTTGATAAGCATTCTTGAAAGTTATCCCGTGCACATAGATATAAATGTGTACATAAAAATGCATGACACCAGCACGAACACACCAAGGATACCCATAGATATACATATACACTTACAATAGTTGTGCAAACTCTCTCTCACTTTCTCTTTCTCTTATCATGTCGAAGACAGGTTTTTTTAACTCATCTAAATGTTGTGTGTATCTACCCATGATAAAACACCCAATTACCACATAAGGTCAGACAAAAATAGCGAAAGGTTGTATTACTCGATCTAACTATATACCAATGTAATCAACTGGACTATCGTTAAAAATCGGCGATACCTTTATGCGCACCAGCTTATGCAATCTTTTGATTAATAATAAAAAGCTGATGAAAATGCCCTGATCAATAAAGTAAGAGCTCTGTTGTTTGTTTGCTATCAAAACTCGTAGATCTATTGTACATCAGACAGACGTACATACATCTATACATACAAGCAGACCAGCAGGCAGACAGAAAAACAAATGAAAGCTTTGTTGTGTCAGAAACATCTATGCATAAATGATAGTTTATTTTTATTCCTCGTCAAAAGCACAAAGAGATTTCAAAAGAAACAAGAACAGTTTTGGTCTCTGATATCCCGCAAGGAGTTACCGAAAGCAAGCTACACATTCATTTCCAAAGGAAAAAGAATAAAGGAGGTGAAATTGAGGAAGTGAAATTTTTGCCAGGACACCAAAAAGCTTTGGTGGTCTTTGAAGATCCAGATGGTAATTGCTTTGCTTTTCTTCGGAAATTTTTTGATGTTTTATTTTGCGCCAAGCTTTGCTACAAACTCTGTTATCTTTGCTTTTTATGTATGCATCTTTGTTTTCAAAACATTTCCAATAAAGCATCTTTTTTCTGTTATATTTTATGTCCAAAGTTGCACGTGCAGTGATAAACCGAGAGCAGACACTTCAAGGGAGAGTTCTTAAATTGAGTTCCCCGAAAAGCGAAGGCCAGGTTTGTTTTACGAACTTTCTAATCTATTTTTTTTTCGTTTTAAGCCACCAGAGCATGAAATGACTGTGTCTACACACATGTATAGACTAACGTTGACTTTTGCTTTTTATCACAAGGATCCAATGATTTCAAAAGAAAAAAAGACAGTTATCGTTTCTGATCTCCCCGAAGGAGTTACCAAAAGCAATCTACACATCCACTTTCAAAAGAAAAAGAATGGAGGCGGTGAAATTGAGGAAGTGAGACTTTTACCTGGAGGGCGAACAGCTTTGGTGGTTTTTGAGGATCCAGAAGGTTTGTAAGCCTATCATTCTATAAATTCTGAGTAGTGTATTTGTAGGAGAATCTAAATTACTTTAATCTTTTAAATTCCCAGACCATCATTTCATGTCAGTTTAACATTTTCCAACCAATTCTAATATGTATTCTACATTCCGCTTCGTTCTCTATAATTAGTTGCAAGCACAGTAATAAACAGAGAGCAGATCTTCCAAGGAAATGTTATCAGGGTGAAATTTCAGAAAAGTGATTACCAGGTTTGTTTTCGAATCTACACAACCTTCAATTTGTATATTTAATCAATGCATGAAATAATCAGGAACTCACCTGGTTATGCACACACGGCGGAAAGTTACTCTGGGAAGCATTGTTTTTTGCTTGTTGATGTGAATATGTGAAAGTAAGAATACTATACATATATATATATACATATTTATATATACATATCTACATACATACATACATACATATATATATATATTAGCCAGACAAGGTAAGCTTGGGTTACTTCATAAAGATTTACTACAAATTTGTTTCGTATGGCAAGCTAAGCCTGCCACGTATCACTACCTGACGAGTGTGGCAGGCTCAGCTTGCCATACGAAACAAATTTGTAGTAAATCTTTATGAAGTAACCCAATGCATACCTTGTCTAGCTAATATAATTTGCTCTACTCTGGTATTGAGCACTCTATTCGTATGATTTTCTAAAAACCTCACTTATCTGCATATCTACATATATATATATATATATGTATGTATGTATGTAGATGTGTATATATGTATATAGATATGTATATATAGTATTTCGCTTACCTTAAAAATCCACTACAGCCTGTTTCATCCGCTTAGGAATCATCAAGTGGAAGAGGCAGAATTCGAAAAGTTGGATGTTTTTATGCTACCCGTCGGGAACGGAAACGTTGCGTGTGAGCGTGAAACAAAGCGAGCATTCCTTTCATTGTTTAGGTTGTTTACCCGGAACTTGCTTTTGTGTGGGCAGGCCGAAACTATTTCTGATCTTTTGTTAAGTAAAGAATTCTTGGGGTTTTTTTTCTTCCAAACACAAATTGCATCTGTTTGATCCTCCCCTATACGAAAAGGCTCGTTTCAAAATTGACCAATCGATGGTGAAATCTTGGTTGTTTTCTTTCAATTGCCAAATGAATTTCGAAAGCTCGGTGTCGTTTCTTTCAATTGCCAAATGACTTTCGAAAGCTCGGTGTCGTTTGCATATTTTTTATGTTGAAAAGATGTCGTATGGTTGCGGCATCGCTCTTTAAATGTGTTTGTAGTCATGCCAATGTAGTGTTTAGTGTTGTTAGTCCTTGTTGTGACTGATGCCTTGTATACTATGTCCTTTATTGAAATTTCGTTTTTGGTTATATTAGCCAAATTTGCGGCCCAAGATAATGCTTGGTCCAATAGGTTCTCAGAAATGGATGGGTAAAATTCAATGATGTCAAACGAAATGAAAGTGTGCCTATGTTTATCTATTACTTTGCCACACCATTCAATAACTTGCTGGGTGTTTCTCCATTGATTTTACTTCAAACGTTGTCTTAAATTTGAATTAATTCTGTCTAAAATAACTTTGCTCAATTTTCCGGATTAGCTTTTGGCGGGATTAATTAGTCGGCATTTCGGGTTGTTTTCGAAATTTTCTTTATGGTTAATAATAAATACCCCAAATAAAACAAAGAGAGCAAAAAGTTAAATCATGGCATTCTTTACGGTTTTGACCAAAATAATGTTTTTTCTAAATCTCTGAAAATTAAACACCTCTTGGCCCTTTTAACTTGATTGTCTGGGTTCATAGCTGTCACTTGTAAATTCAGCTGAATTTTCGGAACAGCGACGAAGAAATATTTCCAGTGACTTACGTTTTCGTTCTCTGTTTTCAGTTAAGCCGAATGTAACTTTCAATTCATCTTCAACTCTGTTCCTAAAAAGCGCTGAAGAAAGTGTCATCATTAAATGCAGCGTTACAGCTCACCCACCGTTAAATGTAACATGGTACAGAAATGGACAAACAGTCGCGACGGGGAATGATGGTTCTAAGTTAGATGTTTATCAAAAAATCGTCAACTCAGGTCCAGATTATTTCCTGGAACCGGTTACAAGTATTCTGTACGTGAATCTAGATAATAGCACAAAACAGTTTGGAAACTATACCTGCAGTGCCACTCGTAATGTATCGAAGAGTTTAGAAATTGTTCGTAAGTATCAAGTTAAGTCTATCTTTTTTTTAAAAAATGAATTCATTGATATTTACTAATAAAAAGGAAATGACGAAATTGTAGCTGTTTCCTTTGATTCTTAATTTTTGTTTTGATAATACGCTACTTTATGAATGGTTCAGAGAGCACGCAAATCTCACACTAAAAGAATTCAGCGCTCTTGATTAACGTTATCATGCTGGAAGATAAAAAAAAAAGCGAGACATTTGGGTTTCTTTTAATTGTTTTTATTCAAACAGTCGAATTTAATTTTTTGTTATACATTATAGCCATAATTTTCATTAATTATCGAATTCCTCATTTAGTTATTTCATAATGTTTGTCACCATATTTTTTAGTGTTATTGTTGTTGTTCCTCTTAAACATATTTTTTGTTGTTATTGTATATACATTGTAGATGCCGTTTGCAATTATTATCATTGTTATTTCTGTGTAACTATATTTAAGAGAAATCCTCTTTCATCGTTTATCTTAACATTTTTACACTTGTTCACTTCTAGTAATTCCCAGAGTTATGACATCTGCCAGTCGCACGGTCTTGGAAGGCCAAAATATATCCTTTAATTGTACGGCGTATGGTTTTCCGACTCCATTTGTATCCTGGAGTAAACATAACGGAAATATACCTCTTAACAGTGAAAGCAAGTTGGCTAATAATGTATTAGTTCTGAGGAAGGTCACAAACAACGACGAAGGAACTTACATCTGCACTGCAAGGAACAAAGGTGATCCTGTCCATGTCAATGTCATCCTAACGGTTCATGGTAAGTAAGTGCTAGATATTACGTTAATTTGATGGAATATAAAAAGAAAAATTGGAAATGTAATGTAATGTAATACGTAAGTGTAGTAGTTTAGTCTGGATAAACCTGAGGGGTTTCCTGTTTATGCACAGGCAGCCCAGAAGTGAAAGTAGTTGACTTTAGTATTTGCTTATGTCGTAAACGAAGTTATAGAAGCACTTAGTATTTAGCGCGTTTGGCGCTGGAGAGAAGCTAAAAGCAGCCGAAATTCGAGCGATTTAAAAACTCGCCCCGCTTCCCTTACGGCAACCTTTGAGCAATAACAAAAGTTTCAGCATAGTTTAAAGTAAGTCTAAGGTTGGCCAGTAACTTCACCGTTTGAAGTTGGACACTTCATCAAATAGTCAAATAGTTCAAAAACAGTAAGGGAAGCCGTGAGAAAAATATCTTTAACACCGATAATTTTACTACCTTTTCACAAACTAATATGTTTCAAAATAGTCAGGAAAGACAAGAAACGAGCAAAAGTTTGTAGGTTTTTGTTATGAATTTTCCTTGTCTACATGCGGGATCACTTTTCCTACTACTGGTCACTCAATTCAAATCCTGAAAACCTCGTTCATTGGTCCAAAAAATTCCCAGTTTATGACGTCAGCGGAGTTAAAATGAGCTAGAGGAGGGCGATTGTACAAGCGATAAAAATAATCATTGAAATTCAATAAAATATGTTTTAAAGGAAACTAAGCTAAAAAATTTTGTAAGAACATCTTTACAATTAAGGCAAACGTTTGTTCTAATGCTGTCGGCAACGAAAATGTCAACCAAAGAAGTTATACACCTTTTGCCCTTTATTAAAGCGAAAGCGGTGGTCATTAAAGCGATTGTCATCTTCAATAGTGCCTTTCTAATTTCAACAAGCCAATCAAATTACAATTGCGCTAAAAGTAAATTCATTTACAACAAGTAATTAAAACGACCGTAAGATACAAGTTCATGGCAACCAAGTGAAAGATCCGACATACCAAATGCTACTCTGGTTTGTAAATTTTATGAACGTAACTTAAAGAAATTACAGTTCACGACCCAACG
>JBAHVQ010217823.1:0-11379 GCA_036872915.1 Nanipora kamurai
GGTTGCGGGTTCGATTCCCGTCTAGGGCTCAGAAATCGTTTTTCTGAGAGAACAAGCTTGACGAACGTCCACTAGTCTTTTGATATTTCTCAAGCTCCCACATGAACACACTTTGTGTTCAGCATTAAGTACATGGAACACATCTCAGTTTTGAGTCAACTGCACAGGATCAAGTGACAAGTACTATACTTACAGGCTAAATTTCAAGATTTTAAAATCAATCTACACTAAAAAATCTATAAATGTAATTTATAGCTGTTTTACTACCAACTTACATTTTGGTATGACATATAAAGAACAGTGGGTTGAACAGACAAAACTACCAAAGCCAACTACAACATTTTCAACGCAGCCAAGTGAAGAATCAGACATACTAGGCTACTCCACCATAAAAGGTTTTGAACGTAGCTTATGAGTTATTGCTTATAACCCAACGTTTCGATACCCCGACCTAGTGTCTTCATCAGTTGTAGTTGTAGCAGTAGCTGAATTGGTGGGTATTACTATTGATGTCGTTGTCGTCGTCAGAGTTCTTGTCGTTGTTATTGTTAGAACAGACATTACTACCTCAAGGTTATTTGCGGTGACATCGAGTTCTTCTAAGCCATGAAGCCTGTAAAACAACGATTTATTGAGACATTTTTGCAAAACAATTTGTTCATTGACTATGGTTTTTCCCAATCATTGCAATTCAAGCTACATTATAAAATGTATCTTGAGCGAACTCTGACTGGGTAATACTGGTGTTGGGATAGGAATATGGAAACACGGAAAGTGTCTTGCCAAAAATTTACTGAACTTTGTCTACCTCGTTCGTTCAAATTATTTTATATAAATTTTCACCTGGTGGAATTTTTAGTGTTGTGATTGCGTGAACACTTCAAATGTTGCTCGACTTTCGAAAAGCTCAAAAACACCACCATATGGTCTCGTGTTTTGTTTTGTTTTCGTCAGGTCTGGCTACATCCTGTGCGTTTATATCACCGCACACAAACACTGAAGATCACTGGATATTCTCATGCAGAGCCTTTGACTGGTGGACACTGTAACATAGAACGCCTACAGTGCTCACTACGTTCGTGTTCTTGGAGTGCAACTTCTATTGACAGTCATTCAGATTACGGATGATCAGCAGTGGTGTGGCGGTAGGGGAGACATGCCCCCCCCAGGTAGCCATCATACAAAGCGCGCAAATAATCACTGCATTCATAATTATTTGATTGGTGATCGGAAAAAGATTTCGTCTACACATTTAAAGTTTCTCAATAAAAGTAAATTCTGGTGCGCACAAGTCTATACTGGTGCCACATCAGTGCGTCCGTTATGGATTTTCTGAACGTTATCTTTTCAGGACATTAAGAAAAGGCGTGAAAAAAGGTTTGGCCTCTCCAGAGGACAATAGGTCGCCATCCCACTGATGATTAGCGTGACATTTTTATTTACAAGAAGATACTAAACATACAGGGCAACGTATCGTTGAATGGACTTTAACTCCTTCCTGTCCGTATAGGTCCTCAGTGACTTATGGAGACTTTAGTATTTAACTCTGGCTAACGTCAGACGATTTTACTCGTCAATGGGAAAGTCCTCGGACAGGAAAAAGGTTAAATGGCCAGTAACCCATTACTTTATACACACCAAATTTCCATTCATGATTTAACAAAGGTTTTGTATCAGCTCCCTTCCAAAACGGCAGAAAATGGAACTTTCTTTCACGGTTTCACCTATAAACTATGTGAGGGCTATATACTTATTTTGGTCATAACTATATATTCAAAATTCACCCATATTTTTGTACATGTTCTTGGGTTACGTTAGCATACTTTTGGCTTCGAGTGAGAGATAAAAATAATCTCTCAAGATACTCACCTTCCAATAGAAGATGGAAGAAAAATTAAATCATTCTCATCCAACTTCAGTGTTTGCAAATTACTAAGTGATCCTAAAAAAACCATGAGAAACATCCAGCAAAATCAAAATAATTTAACACGTGGAATATACTGAACAACTATAGCAAATCAGATGACACTATGTTTTGTAAGAGTTTATCCCAAATTCACCCATGCTCAACACAACATGTTTAATGACAGCAGGAGCACAACAGTTGATAGTGAAAATTTTTTTTTTAAATTTGGGTAAAATTATGGTCTCAGCCATCTTGATATATCTTGAAGATATATCAAATGATGATTGTTCCAGTAATAACTTATAGTGGAATGATTAAACTGTTATTAACAAGATCAAAGCTAGCGAAACTTATATCTATCGAAAATCATGCTAAAGAAATTGTTGGAAATGGAATACACATACCTCAACTGGACAAGCTTTTAAAAAAGAAGTATGACTGTCAGAAAGTGTTTGCAACTTTCAAGGGTACTTCACGATTAATGATCACAAAAAACATACTACAAACTCTGCGCTAGTTAAATTACCTAAAGTAAAGCTCGAATATGCCATACAGTCATTCTGCTATGCCGCCGCAAAGGGATATAATGACCTTAACTTGAGAAGAATATGTTGGATTCTTATTTTGTGTAATTTTGTACTGAGTTATGGCACTTATTTCAATTTGTAATTTACTTTTTATTCTTAGGTTAATTTTGTGTATTTTAAGTTGTATAATTGTACATAGAGGACACATGTTGATAAAAGTATTTTAAATACTGACATGTTTATCCTCTGTAAATATTAGTAAATAATAATAATAATAATAAATAATAATTTAGTCTGCTGAAAAGAACTAAATCCCAACCCAAGTACGTTTGCTACACCTGTAAGTGGCATCACATCCATCCTCTTAAAGCATACCCATCACCAAAGCGTGAAGCAATTATATCCAGGATTGAACTAGGGATTACAGGAGAAGCATGGTTTTTGCCTAGCCGAGATTAAAAGCAAAAAGTATGTAGTTGCGTCTAGCTTCTGCCTGTGCATCTCTCTCACTTATACGCTGTAGCCTAAGCTTAGATTATGATGAAAAACTTAAAGATTCAGGTGGCTCTACACAGTTTTTTTTCTCATTAAAACTCTCCTTCTAGGATGGGTAATTTATAGGACAATTTTAAAAAAATTCTGTAGATTTTTTCCCCAAAAATTAAAAAGAAATTATTTTATCACTTTTAGAAAAAAGAATCAACAGATTTTTTTTAAATTGTCCTACTAATTACCCATTACAAAGAAAAATCTTTTATAGGAAAAAATGGGGTCGCCAAAGAAATAAATTAGACTGAACGGTAATTGGCAGACATTTTGGAACGCCGCTGTTGCCATAGCAACGTCCGAGACTCCTTTTTCCCCCGTCATATTTTTCGATGCCTAGAATGTGTTTCCATCTATTACATCTAGTTTTATCCTTCTTCCAAAGTATTTATGTACATGTTTACAGGTCTCAAATCTGTATCTCCACTTTTTGGGAACTGTACGGAGCCACCTTAACTTAAAACTTAATTGTTCATGCAATGCCGTATCCACCTTGTAGCTCGATAAATGTAAGCTAAAATTTTGCATATTACAGGTAACTGTGGATTTGAGAAACAACGTGAGAAGCATAAAAGCTTTCATCTCAATTCACCTACCAATATTGTCAGGAAGTTCTAACAGTTCATTCACTGACAAGTACAGATCAGTTAAACTTTTTAATGCTTCAATTTCAGGCGGAAGACTTTCCAATTTGTTTTGGGATAAATCCAGTAAGACTAGATTCCTTAAAAGACCAATCACCTAAAGTTAAACATGTAATATATTTGTGGAAGCCAAACTAAGATTATATATATTCAATACAAACGTTAAGGAAAAAGGACAGGTCAAACATTTTGCCTGTACGTCCGGTACTCACCGGTGGAATTTCTTCAATCATGTTACCATCAGCCAAAAGTTCACAAAGACTTGGTAAATATCCAATAGCCACAGGCTAGAAATAAAAAAATATCGCTTCTGCTTAATTATATTCATTGGAAATTGTGAATTACCAGTTAAAATTTTTAACAGTCTCATATTCAAGATAAAAATATGCTGAAGTAGCATCTTTAGCAAACACCCTTCAACAATGTTTCGGACAACAAAAAATACCAACAATGACATAAAAGTAGAATGCTGTTGCACTTCTTGTATAAGACCAAAGGGTAGGGAAACTGCAGAAAATTAAAGACTGTAAAACTGAAACTTCATCGGAGGCCTTCATCAGAGTGAAATGTGTTTACGAACTTGCCAGTTTCCCTAATCTTTGGTCTAATAAAATATACAACCAACAAAACGTACGTAAAGATATAACGTACTAAACAATGGTAGTTCAACAATTTTTTGACATAATGGAATTCTCAATAAAATACGACAGTACAATAAAAATAAAACGATGACAGAAAATTTTAAGAACAATAAAACGATGACAGAAAATTTTACAATTTTAAATGCAGGACAAATCGTCTGAAGAACAGTCCACTTGTCTTTGCAATTGACAAATCTAACAGCAGTTTTTAAAGTTCTTATTTGTAAATAGATATAGTTCTTAAAGTAACTTTTAAATTAAAAGATTATAGTATTATTATAATATTTTTAACTTATGTAAATACATGATAATTAATTGTCCTTCTTCATGTATATTCATCAAAAACCCAGTATTATTATTATTATTATTATCATTATCATTATCATTATTATTGTTATTATTATCATTATCATTATCATTATCATTATTATTATTATTATTATTATTATTATTATTCTTCTTCTTCTTCTTCTTCTTCGTATCTACACGCCATCCACTTAAGGACAGTGGAGGGGGTCTTATCCTGACATTGGGTCCCAACAACCAGTCAGGTAAGGCAATTATAATAATAATTATTATTATTATTATCATTATCATTATTATTATTATATCTTAACTTGGACATGATTCTAACTTAAAGTTCTAACGCACTAAGTACAATACACAGGGTTCCCATCCTTCAACAACCACAAAATTCAAGACTTTTCCAGGAATTTCAAAGAGTTTTTTTTCACTAAATTCAAGGACCTTTACCTGACAAAAAATCTTTAAAAATCGCTTTTTCCGCTTTTTTTCTCAATAACATACAGGTCTCTTAAGCATGGAGTCAAAATTTTGTCCCTTTGTCGGAGTGAAAAGTGACGAAGGGCCTTCACTCAAAATGTCAGTTTCTCCATTCTTAAGATCTGGTGGTTTCCCAACCCTTTTGATTATCTACAATGTTCTCACCACTCTTCCCATTAAATCAGAAAATTGTGTGAAATACATTCAAGGAAACAAACCACTGCAACTGACATGCGAACGTTTGTGAAGCTTGTTGCTCGGAAAAACGATTTCAGAGCCCCATCTTGGATTCGCACATGCAACTATCTGATGACCTGTGAGACGCTCTAACCATCGAGCTAGCAAGAATCAGATGGTGACCTTAGGTGCAGGTTGACTATACAGTACGTGCTGCGCTTGCGGAAGCCACAACAGGATTATAATGGAAATGACCTGAATGTTAAACACAAATGCCAGGGGGCTCTGGGGAGATTTTTCCCCTACTTTTTTTGAAGGAAATGAATTTTATTTCCTATATTTGTAGGGTTATTTTTATGACGGTAATCCAAGTGTAGTATTTTATTACACAGTTAATCACTGAACATTTAGTTGAAAAGCGGGAAAAGGCAAAATCTCCTCCAGTTATCTTACCGTTTTTTTAGACCCCTCATAACATTTCACTACGTGGTCCCTGTTGACATGCAAAGCAAACCATCAAATGATCCCTGATTGACTCTTTTCTGTTCATTTTAATAGTTTTGTTTTTGTTTTCCATTTTTATATTATACTTGATTATTGGTGGAGAACTATCAGTTATAATCGTGTTTTCTTTAAAAATGATGTGTATATGAGGGATGACGAGTATTTTCAGGTGTTCGTGTATTTAAATCTCTCATTTGTTGAGCAAAGTAATTGTTGACTAAAGCGAGTAGTTTAGATTGTACTCATCTGATATGACGGTACTCGCTTCAGGCAATAAATGTTTTCCTCGACCAATCAGAGAATTGATTGAAGTATATAAACACTGGTCAAACCATTCATTTTAATAGCCTCCTTTGCTTCTATTTCTGTATTCAGAGTTCCCACAGTCCTGGAAAGTCCTTGAATTTGAAAAACAAAATTCCAGGTCTGGAAAGTCCTCGAAAATCAGTAGAGGTCCTTGATAGTCCTGGAATTTTCTTCCAGGTGCACTGACAATAATTTAAACATGCTAAAATTACTGATTTAGAATAAAGTGTATTGCTTGCTGGTGATTTCCGACCCAGCACTCTACTTTTATATCCTTGTTAAGAACACTTCAGGACTGAAGCAGGCTAACTATATTAGGTATAAATTTGCAATGACAGAAGCCTGGGAATGATTGTGTGCTGGGTGATCTGTGTAAATTGTGACTGGGTTGATGTATTTGGACTTGCAGCAATTACAGCCTCGTACCCAGGGTCTTATCTGCGCTCCCGCTACTCCCGCTAGAGTAGCGGGAGCGGAGATAAGACCCTGGGTACGAGATTGTTACAGTGAGCTCAGCTTACTGGGTTGTTACAGCCTGCCATGGTAACATAGTACTGAGGTTTTTTCGTTGGTTCTAACGTGGCCAGCAGAATAGCGATTCTTACCAAATGAAGAAATTTATTCTCCCCAATATCAAGCCTTTCCAGTTCCTTTAAATTGAACACTGACCTGAATTAAACATAATTTAATAAATGTTATGCATCACACAACTGCGTATCTACGGTGCAATTTAAAGCCATAAATACAGCCACTAAACAGTAAATCAACATAACGACTTTACTAAATTTTAATTGATAAATACTCACTTTGGCAAATTATGTAAATGATTTTGACGAAGTTCAAGTACTTTTAACCTGGACAACCTAAAACAGGTGAAGTAAAATATTTAGAATAATCTATTTGAATGTATTTAAGTAATATTTACAAAACGAGTAGTAATGTTTTACTTAATGCTGAACACAAACTTGGTTCATGTGAGAGCTTGGTAATAACTAGAAAATAACGTGAAAGCTCAACCTTCCGATGAAAATTCACCATCTGAGTCGTGGTAGGTCAATGGTTAGAGTGTCTCACCGGTCATCGGAAGGTTGCGGGTTCGATTCCCGTTTAGGGCTCAGAAATCGTTTTTCTCAGTCGACGGACGAACGTCCACTGGTCGTCTAGTAATATTTTATCGGTATAAAACACGAGGTGACAGCTGTAATGAATTATGAATCTATCAAACGCTTTCAATTAACTGTTTACGAGCAAAGCACACATACAAGACTTTATTTACAGACAAAATCAAAAAACAAGAAAAACTGGTCAGGTCACATGACCATTTCATGACAACAGCCGATCTGATACAACACGTAGTACGAGTTTTTGAATGGCTTCAAAAACGAACCTCTTCAAACTGGCGAAGAAAGTCTGAAAATTAATGTCTTCTATACCGAAAAATTTCGACGAGCGTGTCTTTATCACATATAAAAATACGGCATTGTTCTGATTTTCCTTTGTATTTTGCTCATGAATTATTAATGAGTTTTTGAATACACTACAGGGTGCCCCAAAAAAAAGTGACACTATAGAAATTATCTCATTGTTCTTAAACCGCTCTTCAACGCGCGTGATTAGACCCCTGCGAATTTAATGAAATTCTATTTATTAACTCGCCTCCAATCCCTGTAGATTCGATAGCTCAACAGGTAGAGCAGCGGACCGGCTTCCCGAAGGTGCGAGTTCAAATCCCGCTCGAGTCAACTTTTTCAGTTGACTTCGGCAGTGTAGGTTTAATGTGAATTTATCATTGCATATTACCCTGAGGATGATTCTGAAATAGGATAATTTCTATAGTGTCACTTTTTTTGGGACACCCTGTATAATAATAGACTATTTTAATATAATACTTTTAACATTTAATTTAAATTTAGTTTAAATTTAATTCAATTTATTTAATATTTAATTAATTTAATATCATAATAACCTTTCAAATTTTAATCATTGAACATTAAATATATTGTTTTAAAAGGCAACAAATTTTTTAAACTAGTTAATCAAATAAAAAAATTCAAAAACAAGATGTGACAAGTTCAAATATGCAACCATTATGGCACTTGCCTGCATAATTGTAAGCTGAAATGTCACTAAATGGATTGTGAAAGAAAGGAAGTAAAAGAAGAAAGAATAAACAAACAAACAGACCAATGAACAATTCAATGAACAAATGAACGAACGAACGAACGAATGAATGAATGAACGAATGAATGAACGAATGAATGAATGGGCAAATGCTAAGAATGGAAAAGTGGAAGAGCCAAAGAGGGAAAGACCAAAGGAGCAGTGGAGTATGGTGAAAGTGAAAAAAAGTGAATGAGAGAATGTTACAATGACAGCATGAAAGGATGATGGGATTAAAGAATGAAAGAAGAAGTGAATAATTGAATAAGTAATAAATGAGGGAATGAAGTTACAAAGGAATGAAAGAACAAATGGCTGAATGAATGAACAAATAAGTGAGTGTGCAAATAAACATATGAAAGATTAAAAAATCTAGTGTTTCCGTCTAAGGCCCTTCTTCTGGCAAAGCATTAGATTTTACTATTTTACTTTGACAGCCTACCAATCTTTAAAATTTTTATGCAGAACAAAATGAGTAATTGAGTGCCTTTGTGCATGGTTGAGTGAATGAGTAAGACAGTGAACAAGCAAATAAGTTTGTGAAAACTTAATTCTTTTGAACAATTTAAATTCATTTAGTGAGACTTAACTGAATTTACAACAGAAGTCGGTAAAGGGAATAAATGCTTACAACATTTGAACTTAATTTGCTGTAAGAAAGGACATAACGAGGGTTCAAAACTGGGGCATTCCTGAAGCCACCACAGGCTGACAGAACTATCTCCTCTTTCACCACCCCACATGCCATAAGGTAGACACTGGCTTTTGAAAATTTAGGCTATACAAACTACTTCCAATTTAAGATGAACAGAACAAAACTATGTATTAAATGTTTTAGAAAATACAAAAAGTCTTTTTCTCAAAAAAAAAAATTAAAAAACAAGAGATCATAAGATTGGTTGAAAAAGTTCCAAAATTATTACCACCTATCTGTGATACCATCAGAGACATTGTGTACAGGTATGGCTTACCAATACAGCACCCACAACATACTGAATAGTAATGAGGGTGATCTGTTGAACAAGCCCCTTGTTAGACCTTGTTAAATCAAGACAATTAGCCTATTTTTAGGGGCCAAAAACAGCCATATAAATTGGTTTATGACATCTAAGTAGGCATAGACCCATTCTCTCACAAACTCAGTTGTGTACCAAAATGGCAGTGTTTTTTCATGACTTTGATGGGACATAAAATGAGTGGATTTGGAGAAAATAGAACAAAATGGACAAAATACTTCTCTGGGAAATGTGTGAACTTTTTTGAGTAAAAAGAAATTTTGGGATGATAGATTTTAATAATCATTTTATATATTTCCCACAAGGATAATGATGATGTTTCTCAAGATAGCTAACATGTGGGACCACCAAGCTCCCATATAATAATACAATCACAGTGATATATACCAAGTGCTCATATCAACCAGATTAGTGTTCAGCATTTAGTATAGTTAACATGTGTTAATAATTAACATAATTAATTATGTGGCATTATATGGTAAACCATACACATCCTAGATTTGACAGTTCAAAAGTATTATTAAAAATATTATTAAAGGGTTAAAAGAAAGTTATTTTAAAAATATTATTAAAAATATTATTAAAGGGTTAAAAGAAAGTTATTTTAGTTTCAGATCTCTCATTATCATGTGGCTGAATTTAAGTTATCTATGTAAATGCCAAAGTTAATAACCCATCTTGTATTAGCAGAGAAAACTTCTAATTTAAGAACTGGTGGGATTCAAAGAAGTACGTATGCTATGTAAGCTAAGGCTGATTGGAACTACCAGTTCAACACTCTGCTGAGTCTAATTGGAGTTAACTAATAACAACTACTGGTAGCTGAAAAATTAAAGTGAATGATGAATCCAATTAATAACAATATGTGCAGAAAAACTGTACCATACTTCTTTGAATCTAGGATATAAACATGGGACATTCAATTTACTGGTCAGATGCTCTATTGACCATTGAGCTAGGCAGTTAATTGTTCCCGTGTTTGTCACAGTTTACATTATATTATTGACAATCTAAAATACTGATACTGTCAGATACGAGCTTGACCATAACTTGAGAAAGACTTTCACTTTCCAATTTCAATGAATGTATGACATATCAGTATAACTGTACTGCAACCTGATCTAGGATTAGCTTGCAGTTGACTTGATAGCACATAAGATTGAAACCCATTAAAGGGCAAGAGCCAGCTCTAATATTTGACTCTGGCTAACACCAGACAGTTTTACACATCTGAGGGATGAACCCTGCCCATCAAATGGTTGAAAACTATCTCCTTGACCCATTAAGATGTAAGGGAACACTCCAGTATCGTACTATGACTAATGTCAGACTTTATTTTATGTATCACAGGGATGCCCTGCTTGTTAAACAATCAATAATGCAAGTTCAAATCTTTTGGCATACCAGACATATCAGATTGGATGTAGGTATGATTTATCTGGTACAGCCAAACATAAAAAATATAAAAATGTTTTAACATGGATTGGTACTTCATTGGTCACCATTTGGTTCACCATCTCCAAGCCTTAATAAGACTAATTTTATAATTCCACAGTATGATACATGTTCTCTGGAAGTCAATTAGCTATATTGCAGTTTTCTAACCTTCCAAAATTCTCTGGTAAACATTCCAGAAATGTCTCATTTAGAATCAGGTGTGTTAAATTGGAGAGAGAGATAAATCCATCTGATAATCTGCAATTTAAACATCAGAGTGATAAAAATTATTATTTTTAACTTAAAGGAAAGATTAAATACAATTAAGGGCTAAACAAATGTTCAAGACATTCATTGCAGAATTGGATTCTGATAATTTGTTCAAACGTATGTACGGTGATTCTGGAATTTTAGCCATAGCACATTTTTAACTACAAAACTTTTCACAACAGCTTACAAGAAGTAAACTGAAAGTTATACTATTTCAACTTTCTAGCAGGGAGATTTTTTTACTGAAAAGAAAGATAAGGTAATTGTACATGCACAAAAGTTATTCAGCAAGAAATGTTTTTGATTCTACCAGGAATTTTCTCAGTGGAAATTGGCTTTAACAGACAATTAATGATTAATGTGCACATATGAGGGTCAGTCAAACAGTAATGCCTGTTACTTTGCCATTACTATAGAGTGAAAGGTAGCCACACATATAGCATAGCAATATGATCCCCAAAG
>JBAHVQ010217844.1:0-11378 GCA_036872915.1 Nanipora kamurai
GTCACACTGACATAGTTCTTGCCATCTCTTGTTGTTTTTGTATTCCGGTTCACATTCTCATTGAAGTGGAGGGTAGCAAGTATGTGTCTAAAGAGTGCACATAAAAAAATACACAATTGTACTTCAAGTTCAATTCATAGAGGAAAGTGCTGATAATATAATGCACTTGGTGGAGGAAAGACATATTAGGAAAACATTACCTGCAATATGTTCCAAGCAATGAAAATCAAATCATTTTGGGATGCCATTGATTAAGCGTGGAGTGAAATCCCTCCAATGAACTTGTTTGTGCATCAGGAGAGAGTTTCTTCACATCATTTAAAAATGACTTCTTCATAATGATGGTCTGCAACTTGTCATAAGCTCTGGTTCCTACAAAAGATATTCCCTAATGTCGTTGTTGTACTGTTGTTGTGATTCATGACTGTTTGCCTTTAATGCCACAGATTGTTAGCTGATTATACAACTTTTTACGGCCTAATAAGCAAATCAGATTCAACTTTTACAATCTAAAGTATACAATACTAAGGAATGACAAGCTCTATAATAAAAAGTGTTCCCTTTCCTCAAACCGTATATAGTAGACATAATTTTGTTGTTCCCATACCAACTTTGATCCATTTTCGTTGACTTTCAAGTTAGGGTTATTGCTGGTTAGTGCTCTGTTGCTGCGTTGTTTCGCTGTATTGACTATTGTTTACTTGATCATGAAACATGACGCAACTGTACTCTAACCTTGAGCAGCTTTCACCTCTCGCCACGTTCTTGAAAAGCTTTTCCCTCAAGCTAGCTTCTTTGATAAGCCATCGTTTTGTTTTAGTTTTATTCCCAATTCCCAACCCAATATCAAGCCGTTGAGTAAAACAATGACTTTCAAAATGATTGGCTAAAAAGATGGCAGCCAAAAAGATGGCTGCCAGTGTGGGCAATGCTTTTGAACGAACTTTATCCACACATTTCTCAACTTTTGGAAAGAGATGCATGGATATTCCGGTGCATAGCAAATTATTTTTGCAACTCGCCTTTCCAGGACCGCCAGCAACGCAATATTTCCCCAGTTGTTTCTGTTTCTTTTGCGAACTCAAATGCGAACCACCTGAACTAGTTGAACATGCCATTACTATCGAAGCTGACTCTAACCAGTGACGTCACAGGCTGCGCACGGTCTCGGAAGCCTTTTTGTTGGAAATTGCATTTAAGTGACAATTAAATACTTTCCAATCGGAATACACAAAAATAGATAAGCTCAACACATTCAGCTCCTCAAAAACTATTAAAATCAATAAAAAACCCATGTTCGAAAATTTCAATTCATAAGCACTTTAAACAGAAAATACTAGATACTTTACTTCCTTCATCCAAAATGTAGTTCTTGGCTTGATCTTGAACAACTCGCTGCTGGTTTTTGCTCAAACCATCCAAATGTTTTCCATGGCGCAAATAGTGTATAATGCGTTCGCATTTTTCATACTGTTGATTCAAACGTTTCTCCCTTGTTTTTACTTCAGCTTTGTCCACAATACTTGCTTCGGCTTCTTCTGCTTCGTGAGGTGCCATTTGAATAATACTAAGTTAAACTTACAAGCTTTCGTGTTGAGTAATTGCGAGTATGAGTTGTGACGTTTTAACAGAGTGAACAGACGAGGAATTACTCAGACCGGGACAATTTTATCTGAGCCGAAACCGGTGACTGGCCCATGCGCAAATCAACAGGGAGCACTGAGACCGCTACACCGGTCGTACAGGAATAAGTTAGTACTAGGATGGTGACCGCACTTTGGCATATCCTATACTGATTTCCGAACTTGGATCTCATGTGAGTATAGTTGTTGGTTCACTCTGGGTTCTCAAGTTTTCCTCACTCTGCAAAATCAACCATACATGAAATGATCTTACAGCCATTGAACATTAAACTGGCTCGGAAGATCGGGCAACGACTTCCTGGTGCTTTGGATGTTAAAGAAACTCCCTTTTCCCCCCTTTATTGTAAAGCAATTTAAAAGCTTTTGCTTAACTTTGTGAATATTTCACCTGCAAAATTTTTATGCAAATTTTAAAATGTTTCGTTATGAGCCGAAATTTGAGATAAATCATAGCACACCAAAGTAGAAAATTCAGTTCCTTTCGGTGCAATTATGCATGGAAATTTTGAGGTTATGCAAGTCTAAACGCTCGCTCGATTCCATTGGCAAGCGTGCTTGAGTCTGGTCGAGAGGATAAGGGAGAAGAAAACAAAGATAATGAAAGTAGACTTGCTATCGTTGTCGAAGCCAAAGGTGAACGGAGAAACTATTCGTTGGCGAAATGAAATGCATGGATTGTTTCAAAGACATATCACCAATGTTACGTCTTTCCAGCTAGATTCCGATTTTGTCGGTTCACTCAATAACGATTTTGCAAAGCTGTTGCATACATGGACATTAGAATTAGCCGAGGCAGCATACCCTGCCCGTATAGCTAACCAATAAGTTCTAGGTTTGTTGCCATAGAGATGCTTTACTCCAGACCAAGCGGCTAATGCAGAAGACCTTAGCCGCATTGACCTGATTTCTATCTGTATTTCTAATGAGCTTACCCGTGATTTTAACGAGGTTAACACTACCTTACCCGTTACCCATATTTTTGCATAATCAATAAGTTCTAGGTTCGTTTCTATAAATACTATTTGTTTAAGTAAGGTCGAGTGAGGCAGGCAAGAGTTTACGACGAGCTTTCTCACGAATTTAACAAGTTCAACGCCAGGTTACCCGCCGTGTATTATTTTGGACAACCACTCGACACAGGAAAGAAAGCTTTCGAAAAAGAACGAGTGATGTGGATTAATTGTAATGGCATGATTTTATTTAGATAAAAATCTGTATTGAAAATGAAAAAGTCAACTGATTACTTGCTGAATAAATAATACATTCTCTGTGTGTGAACTACTTAACGGCTGAGCGAACTGAAGCGATTTAAGGGAGACATTCGATGCAGAATTTCTCTAATTCTCTGCAGTTCTCGCTACACTTTGCAAGACCGCCAAAGCTGCCTTGCAAGCAGCTGAATTCACAACGGATAAAAAACTCTTTACGAGTAAATGTGCTAAGTTTGGTATGTTCATTTTATTCTCGTTTTTGCCTTACCTACTTCCTTCGACATTTACCTAATGTTTTGTAATATCGAATTAGGTTTTGTGGAGTTTAGATCAAGAGGAACGTTCAGGCCGTATACTGCCGGGCAATGTGGAAGGTCAAAGATGTTGAACTAGCCAAGCGCCTGATAGCCTCAAAACGCCTCCCCTTGGACGGTGTGCTGGGAAACCTTGAGAGCGTTCATTTCTTCATCTCTGCAATAACTGCTATTGCAGCTACACCCACGGAAGAAACAGGTCAGAACCAAAACAGCCATACCAATCCAAGACCGAAGGGGAAGAACAACGATGTCATTTACCCGGCCGTCGCTTATTTTATCTTTTTTCCAACAACAGACGGATGTAACAAGCGAACGATTTTCGCGGCATTGCATAATCAAGAAACTGCAGCAAGTGTCCAGCCAATTCAAATAAGAGCTCGGAAAAAAGAAAAGCAAATGGAAAAGGCATCACACGAGATCTTTCAAGTGGTCAGAGATGGTGGAGCAGTCCAACACATACTGGTTTTCGCAGTGCCTTTCAGAACTGAACCAAAGCCCTGTCAGCCAGCACAACCATGTTACTATCCAAAGACACCTTGCCGAATGGTTGTCGTAAACAACGAGGAGTACGGCATATGTGTGCAAGAGGCATTTGAGAAGCTTGTAGCGGACGGCCTAGTCATGGAAATCCAAGCACATCCGAATTACATGAGTGCACGGCCAGCCATCACGTCCCCAAGTGACCTAACTAGCGCGATAATGGATAGACAAAAGATGATGAAACTATGTGGCCATGGCCTTTACTGCGGAGATGTGTACTTGAAACATCCAAAGGTGCAAAAATCGCACGTAAAAACGGACGTTAAGAGTTACGTGAACAAGCTCCTCGCGAATGACAGCTGCAGAAAGAGCATCATGTACCAAGTTTCGGCAACAAAGATGAGAACGACGTATTGTCATTTTCCGAACAAAATTGTTGCCCAGCACGCTCCCAGGCGTTGACAGATGGATCTTCGATCATGCCATGGACTGCATCGCCTGGGTTGCAGAGGAGATCAACAACAATATCGACATGATTGATGAAACGGAGAGATGGTATGAAAAAGGCCGAGATGCGGGCAACGCCATCAAAAACTACACTGGCAAGCAGCTATTTGATGTGAAAACGTATGTATATACGTCCTTGAAAATAAAAAATTTACGCACAGGGATCTCTTCCCGTACGAAAACATATTGTGACAAAATTTGATTTTTAAAATTTTTTTTAATTTTCTTTTTTTACCCCTGCGTTTTGTTTTGACAGGTTACATTCCATCACTTCATTTGGTTTGCAATCCGTCGACGAACCAGAGTACAGACCACGTTGACACAGGGCTCCACTCCTCCTTCATCAAGGAGGCACATTGCCAGATGCACGGTGATTCAACAGGTAGGAGGAGAAATGTTCGGTTGGTGGAGACGTACAGTTCAGAAGAATTCAGCGACGATCCCCTGGATAGAATACTACATAATACTTCCGGTGTCGACTCCTTCCTGGAGGCCGCATCATATGAAAAATCCCAGCAGCCTACCCCAACAGATGTGCTTCCAGTCGTCAGCAAAGAGCACAACGTACCTCGATCTTTTGAGTCAACACCACAGCCACTGAATGATCAGGAAGCGCTCTTCATCCCTTTATCGAAGTGATGACCAGTACAAGGAGGAATTTCGCTTTTCAGAAGAGGACGACCTTGCATTCGAACCAGAGCATCAAGCTGACTAGGAGTCAGAGGCGTGTTTGTCTTCCTATGGCAGTGATAAGCCATCCGCTTTCGAGAATGTCCATGTCAACTCGATGTACTACCACACGAAAGTATACAAAATTTAGAAGGACTACTTTGGCAAACACCTTCACGGAAGAAGAAATCGACTGCTCATCTCCATTCCTTTGAAGCGCGATATCGATTGAGCAATATGAAAGAGAAAAATTTTTGGACAAAGTCTGATCCAACTATTGACACATGATCGATTGTCATAGGGGAGCCGCGCGACCTGTTCGACTTCCCGTTGTTGAATTTGAAGTGAAAATGGTGTAGTTGAAAAGTAAAGACATAAATGAATTTGTCATAGACTGTAATTTGATCTAGAGTGGTGACATTTCACTTGAACTCTGAACTAATTAATTAGGAAATGAAAAAAAAGATAGAGTTAGTTAAGAGCTGCTGCGGAGAGAGAGAGAACATGAGAGTGCTTTTGTAATTATGCTGTGATTGGAAGTAAGTACAAACTGTGATTGTGAGAGATTAAACCCTTTAAAACTTCCAAGTTATTTGCGATTACCAATTCACGGGGGCAACGTTTCCGACAAATTATAGATAAAAGTTCTAATTAAGGATGGATTAGTATGAACGAAAGAGTCGACCAAGTGTTATGTAGCTGCTTTCCTTCTTGTGGTATTGTCCAGTTTTTAAAGATTTCAATCGATTCTCTGGTTTGTCTAGTGAAATAATTGTTTACTGGTGCGAACAGTTTGCATTCATCCCATCAAATTTTGCAGTCCTGTTTCCATGCATGTTTTGCAATAGCAGATTTGTCGAGTTTGGATTTGGAGCAGCAGCGTCTATGGTCTTTTCGTCGTATTTTCAGGTTACGTCCGGTTTCTCCAATGTATACCATACTACGTTCATATGGGACACAGTATACACCTTAATATTATAATATGTTATTCTTCGGTGAAAAATATATCCTGTGAAAAAAGAGTCAACATGGTTGGTCGGCTCTTTTTTCGTTCATCATAGTCCATCTCTAAATAGAACTTTTATCTTTAATTCATCAATGTCCTTAGTTTTGAACCAGATTATGCGAGATGCTGAGGCCGAAAGCTCAGAACAAACGAAATTAACATGGTGTAAACCTACAAATAATTCCAAATAAAATCTTATACCACAATACAAAGCTTCAAACAACACAAAGTTTAAAAGTTCTAACGAAGTGAAAAGGACTATGGTATTGTTATACAATTAGTCTTCTAACACTTCTTCGCACATGTTCACATAAGATTTTATTTAAACAGGTTGTTGAGACAATACTTAAACGTAAAAAGATTATCCGCGGGATTGTTTTCTGGCATTAGTGTCTTTTCGTGGTTTTAGTATATCTTTTCAGTAGTATATCTTTTTATCTTAACATAAACAGTCCTCAGATTCCTTAATGTTGTCGCAAACATTCATAATAAAAACTTTGAAGGAAGACAGAAATGAAGGAAACCAATTCCAGCAATTTATCTAGCTGTTCAACAGAAAAAAGAAAAGATTCTGACTATGGCTTACTACAGTTTGTACAGCAAGACACAAAACCTTTAATAGTTTAATTCAAATCACAATTTCCGATAAAAAACAAATAAAAAAAATTAAGATGGTTAGAAACTTTACTTTCAGAGTTCAGACTACTGTCGGTCTGTTGGTTATGACGGTCTGAAAATTTCCCTAAAATAATTCGAAGAACGTTGCCCTTTCGTCTTTCCGACTTCGTTCATGAACCACTCAAAACAAGTTTTAAAAAAATAAAGTTAAGAGTGTTAAAACTTTTAATAAGTTTAAAACTGATTTGAAATGGAAGACGAGCCAATGACTATCTAATTTGTTACTAGCTGTCCAAGTTCTGAGCCGGTCGAATTGAACCAGCGATGATGATCCATAGTTACATGATGTAAACGCAATGGGAGATACTGTTCTCTACATCTTCCGGGCACATGGCCCTAGACGTGTCGAGATTAATACCCTCCAACCACATGAATTGCAGTATGCGAGGGACTAGGTGAGGTTTTAATTCACGGAAAGTCACCAACTGTTTTAAACGGTGATAAGCAAAGGCACAGGAGAAGGAGCCAACAACGGCCCTCAGGGAATGGTCAGGTGGGAACTAATAAGGAGTTAAAACCCAATGCAATAAGTCACATGCTTTTATCAGACCCAGGCCTACTTTATTTAATGCTTTTATCGAACCCAGTCCTACTTGACAGTTGAAAGGCAAAAATTAAAGGGAGTCAAGCAAACAAGATATTCTTATTCACCCACCTAGACAAATTATTGAAGAGATTAAAAGAACGAAATGTATTTACGAAACAGTTCTATTTAATAATACCACGTTAAAACAGCGGATTTGATTGATAAAGAGTTACGCTGAAAAGATCGTGTCAGTAATAGCTCGTTTTGTTGTTGAAAATGCGTTTAACTTTTTTTGTGAACAAAACTATAAATTCAGCGAGCTGAAGACGGGAAGCCATTCAAATTCTTATACAGTAGTTGAAAAATGGATAGAAAACAACGAGAGGCAGAGAGATCGAAAAGAAATCAGAAGGAGAAAAAAGAAAAAGTACTCAAGTACGAGTTTACTCTTTCGTACTTGAACGTGATCCTGACCCTCCGATTTGAGACTAAAAGTCTGTTGACTGAATGGCTTCCCGTTTTCAGCTCGCTGAAGTTTTGTTGACAAAAAAGTTGGCCAAACAGGCCAAAAAGAAATATTCCCATGCACAATCAAATCCACTGTTTTAAGCTTGATATAATTAAATGGAACTAGTGTTACTAAAGTAAAGGACGACCAAAATCAGAGCCAGTGTAGTAAAACCTTTTTTCCAATGTAAGTCTTTATGTTGGAGTCTGTTACTCATTACTTGATTACAAGATTAGGCAGTTTAAGATCCACGATGTGGCAACTTCGACAAATATGTTGGCTTCAAACAAAAGAACTCTATTTAAGTGACATAAAAGAGTTATTTTAAATCCCATGAGTAATCCTAACGCCGTCCCAGCTATATAAACAACGCCGACTCCCGAAAACATAAAAACCGTCGCCTTAAAAGAACATTAGGGTTTCTAAAATCATGAAAAATGCTTCACTTGTAAGATTTGATAGTAAATCTTTTGTGGCTTCTTTCAAATGCTAAGATTTACATGGCATTCACAACCGGCGTCGGTGTCGTTAGGCCCTGAAAAAACTAGGAAACCTTGTTGCGGAATGAAACATTTGTGATTCGTGATGTTTCTCAAATGTTTCCCTGTTTGCCCACCCGTGGAAACATGGCGAAACATTGGCAGGAAACTATGTTTCCGCAACGATGTTTCCTAGTTTGCCCAGGGCCTTATTACTCATTACTCGGAGTACAAACACCCGCAGCACTTTACAACCTAAGTTAGATTATACACAAGCTTAATTACCTGTTTTGAGCAACCACCTTCAATTACCAGAACTGTATTAACTCTTTTAAAGAGACTCAACTCGTGCCACCGCTCATTCATGAGGATCGAATAAAGAAAAGCATATTTTACTTTTAACTCTTTTGTCATTGCATTGACAGTTGCTTTCTTACCAGACACTGCATTGAAAATATCAACAAGGAAAGGCACGTTTGCTACCATTCCATTCCATACATTATCACATTCAAATTCTGTAAGATTCGTGTAGCTGTTTCCATGCAAAACTGAACCGCCTGAACGTTTGCAAAGAGTTTTGCATGCTGACTCTACATCGGTTGCAATACACGATTTGATAGATGACAGTACATTGGGATATCCTTTGTTTATGGTATCCGAGACGAATTCTGATTGCCTCGTGTTTGCTGCTAGTATTAGTTTTTTTTTTTCTGAATATCTGAAAATAACTCACGAGTTCCAGGCTTCGGTTGAATAAACTGCACAAAAGTTGCAGTTTTTGGAGGTCCAGCAAAAGTCAGTTTCTTTGACGAAGAACTAGATCTCACTTTTTCAGCTTGGGATATACGTTTCGGCGGTTGTTTAGATAATGGAGATCCATTTCCACAATGTTCACTGAAATTGTGCACGATGGTTCACCCTCTATTTGCATATTTTGGCACTTTAGTCTGAAGTCACTCATCTTGAAAAGAAATGCCTCACAATTTCGGCATATTGACTTCAAATGTGAATCGTTCTCGGTTATGTTGATTCCACAATTATGGCTTATTTTTGCACACAAGTCCTTTTCAATGCCACTTTTGCCGAATACTCGACCCATACGATTGCTTTTGTAAGCTCCTCCGCAAAGACGGCAGGAAGAACTCCGTTCACATATTTTTTTTTGGTGTTACATTAGCTGCGTTATCCGCCATCGCTCCTCTTTTACATGTGTATGAGTATAGCGGAATTTAGCTTGCATAATTATGTTTATAACATCTTGCTACTGAATAATTAAGAAATCTGCCAACCAATCATTCTGGCGGTTTGGCCAGCCGATGCTAGGGCCTTTCTCGCTCTTCTCTCCCTCTTCTCTCCCGTGAAAGGCCCTGCGTACGAGGTTGTGGTTCAGTGAAAAAACGCTGACCTGATTAAATACATAAATGGGAGAAAAAAGTCATAAAGCAGGAAAAAAAGAAAGAATCAGACAAAAAAGTAGTTGTACTGAAAAAAAAAGTTTAATTATTACAGCATTATATATTTTTTTTACCCAAAAGAAAATGGAAGTAAATCCGTCATGAAGCGGTCATATTTACCAGTCTTTTTTAAAGAGAATTAACGCCTTTAATGACCTTCTTTTTTTGATGAACGGAAAAATATTACATTTCATGTTCAATGTAGAGCTGATCCGTTTCTCTAAAGAATACGTACGAAAACTTACCTTTTCGCTTAGATTGGACTATTTTCTGGCACAAGAAGTTGGCTTTTCGCGCCAATATTTTTCTGAGTCAGCCTGGCATATCCAATGTATCCAGCGGTTGACGCCATTATCACATCAGCCATTATGAAACAACCTGGGGAGGAGTCTGTTTAAACCAATCAGAAGGCGGGCAACATTCAAAATTGTATATCTCACGGGTATTTGATTCTGCCAATCTCGAAGGAACATGCAGGTATGTAAGCATGATTAAATACCAGGAAATAGGAATTGTATGTACGATGACTTATTCAATGATTGTCAATAAGTGGATTGGTACAAAGTAAACAAATATTAAGCAAATTTTCCCACACTTATCCCTATCTAATTTGCTTTAGTCTAGAGTAATACTAATGAAAATAATAATATAAAACAAAACATAATCCGAACAGCGGCATCTTGTAAGCCCGAGATTTGAGTTAAAAACACGACAAAGAGGTGAATCAGTCATTATCGCTAGGAATAATGAGTTTGTCATTTAACGAATGGTGTGAATTAACAAGGTGTTGAACTTGTTCACAGTGACAAAAATGTTGTGCAGCTGAACTAAAATTGATCCGGGTTGAACGTTCAGAGAGGCGTTTGTGGAGACAATGTTCGCTTTTTCCTATGTATCTAGAGCCACAACCCGTGCAAGAAATGTCACACACTAAATCAGAACGTGAAAGTTCGGGAATTTTGTCTTTATTTGGAAGATAGTATGAAACCCGCCTGTTATAGTAGATCACCATAAAATTTACAGGCTCTCGTAAATGACGGCGGATTTTTTTATTCAATTTCTAAAAAGATCTTCCCCTTTTCTCCCAAGGTATGGAATTCAAATCTGAAATCTCAGATAAATACTAAAATCGGCATGACGTAACCCAATTTTCTAGCCAGACATGTTGGTGTCAATCTTTGACTTGAGTGACCTGTCAGACTCTTCAAAGGGAAATGTCATGGTCAGTTAATCTAGTGCAGTACCATGATTACATCTGTTTCTTTTGTATTAAAGAGGGGATTCAATTCCCAAATTCTTTCAGAAGAGAAAAATATCGAATGTTCTGCTCATCAACATGCATGGACAGAAAAGGAGCAAAGGATATTATTTAATACTGTTAATTTCATTTGTATTGATGGTATTAAATCTGATATACCAAACACCTAGAACAAAAGGGGCAAAATTTATGTGTTAACTCTGTTTTTCAGTTGCATCAGACTTCAACTATTCTACTGGCTAAGGGGAGATGTACTGCCCGGAAATGGTGGGTAGGGTCAATGTCCCCTCAAGCCTTGGAAAGGTTTGTGAAAATGCTTGGTAGCCTTAGCATGTTTCTACAAACTCTATTTTGCCTTTCTGCAATAATTAATCACCAGTGTCTTCATATCATGGTACATTATCACTTATAATAAAAATGTTAACCACTGATGAACCAAGTAGGAAGAAGTAATTCAAGTAAAGTGACTAATGGCAGAATAATTGCTCAAAATATTTTGTATTATAGATGTTTGCAAATATTTGGAGAAAATTGCTGGTTATCGGTTTTTGTATAAGCGCTTGCGCTAGATACATTGCTATCGTGTTGTTAGCTGTTAACCTGTTAACTTGCAGCCAATCAGCGAACAGTATTGCTAAGAAT
>JBAHVQ010217855.1:0-11377 GCA_036872915.1 Nanipora kamurai
GAGTAAAATCGTCTGGCGTTAGCCAGAGTAAAATTAATATGTTGCCATTTTGCAACACTGCCGGGTAAAGGGTTAACGTCAGACGATTTTACTTTTCTATTGAACGGCTCCAGGAAAGGTTAACATGTACACAACAGAGTAAGCAACTTATTTAATTAATACCGAGAAAGTGGGCCTGGTTTTATTCCTACCTTGCCTTTTAACTTTGCTGGACGTTGAGTTAAATTGATAATAGCAAACCGGGAAGGGTGTTTAGTGTCCAAAAATATCTGAACATCGTCAACACTGTTCTTGTATGTAGATTCAATTCCTTCGCCTGGTATTGGCATAACTACGAGAGAAAACGTCAGCATGTGTTCATGAAGAACATGACAAACTGTTGTTCAAGTAGCACGCAACTTTACTAAATTTGCTTCAGTTAACTATGCAGTTAGTATTGAACACGTAGAACGTGTCGTCGTCTAAGCAGGGTCTTAAGAGTAACATTAGCATGTACGTAAATGAACGCTGTAATGAAATAACGAGCGTGAACAACGGAACAGAAGGTCCCCATTGCTCTCATGGGCAGTCTAACATTTCGCCAGAGAACTTGGGTTTGATACAAGTCGGGGAAGTAAGAAATCGTCGAACAATATTTGACAAATTCTGACAGAAGTGATTTTCTATGACATACTTTACAAGGATTCAAAGAGGTTTCAAAAGGTGAAATTTTTTCACAACTAGTGAACGAAAATATACCAAACTAAACGACCAGTAACTCGTATCTCTGAATGAGCGATTATCGGCTTTTGAACAGACGGATAATGGATCGACAGTTCAAAATGTGATTCGTTTAATCCTAGATTTCTGAAAATTTTATGGACCAATTTTTGGCGATATTGGTCAATAAATTTAAAAATTTTTCATTTCAGACTTTCAGAGGATTAAAAAAGGCTTTGTACTGTAAAAATTGAACCGAAATAGTAATTGTAGCGTTACGGAAATAATAACCAATTCAGTGATAATCTTTGATTACCACTAATCGCTGTTAGGATCACCAACGATAAAGGAAAAGAATCTTTTACCAACAATTGTCCTTAAATTACCATACTAACACAAACTCGGTGGTTGTTTGTTCCATTTTCGTTTATAAATCCATTACTACTCCCGCCGTCCATTAACGAGATTGTAATGGCGTACATCAAATCAATTTCTCAACCCATTTTATGTATTTTAGCTTTCTTTCATATCTCCATGTCTGTTTCCAAGAATAACCTACCTAACACTCTGGACGTGATGTATGTAATATCTAGATCGCTCTTGACATATCTAGAAAGATCAAATAACATATGCCGAAATTAAAAACGATATCTAGAAACCTAAAAACAACCAATTTAAAAATACCTCATTTTCATGTATTTAATGTTTTACCTTAAATACATGAAAATAAAAGAGCACATCAGGACTTTTTTGGAAAGTGCGTGATAAACAGGGACGTACAAAATAGTTAGGGTACTCGAGACAGCACTATACAGTCAAACCTCGATTATCCGGACTCTTCGGGAGACACGAAGTCCAGGTAATCGAACTTATTTCAAGAGTCCCAATAATCGAGATTACAAATATTAATGATCAAGTTATTCACAAAAACTGGGACCATCAGACAAAGTCCATTTAATTGTAGCCTGTATAGCAGGCTCTTGGGGAAGGGAGGCCTTAGAGGGGAACGAGAACGGGAAAAGCACTGGGGCGAGGGAGGGAATGGAGTACCTACTAGCAAGTCCTGGCAATTTTCACCACTTTCCGCCGCTCACGGCCGCGTATTTCTATTGGTGGAAATCTTATGATTGACATACCGTATTAAGTTATACATCAATTAGTAATTTTAATCTTGTTTATACCAATATGACGGCAAGCGAAGCTGATAAACCCGAAATATCAACGATTTTAAATGAATGGAACTTTAAGTCAAGACAAGAGCATGCTGTTGTTGACCTTTTATCTGGAAGAGACGTTCTTGCTATACTTCTAACTGGGTTTGGGAAAAGTACGTAGCGCCACTGCCGTGTCGAACTAAATTTACGTATTAAATTCGACTTTAGCGCGGCAGTACCGCGACGTTTGAAACCATTCGGTTCGGCAAATTGCATTTAGTTCTGCACGGCAATTAAATTCGACAGGGTCTGTCGCGCCACACGGCAGTAGCACGACATGGTTTCAAACGTCGTAGACGGACCGCGTCGAGCTCAATTCATAAATTATAATAATGCATCTTTTTAGTAATTGGATTCCCCTCACCTAAAGTTTGCTTTTATTTAATTTTGAATTTGGTGTAACTGCATTAAATTCGATGTTTGAAACCACTGTCGTACTATCGTCGCGCTATTCCCGTGCCGAATTTAATTTACTTCGACATGCCTTCAACAGGCCTTATAAAGACTTCGAATACTGTGTAGCGTGCAATAGGGCTTTCTTTGGGGGTTGGGAGAGCAGTGCTGGGGAAAGAGGAGCCTGCACTTGTATATGCACATGTTTTGTGTATACTGACTTATTGCGCATATTTTAACAAGCACCCGAAAAAGACTAGCAGAAATTATTCCAAATATTTGCCTATTATTCCATTCCTTGTTTCTCGGCAACGTTTCCATCTTTCTGATCCAATTCACCTATTTTCCCCAAATAATTTTTGAATCGTGAGAACGGTAAGACGTGATTGGCCCATGACTCATTTACGTGACAATGATTAAATCGATTAAAAAGATGTTACGTTTCCACGCTAACCGTTTTAATAAAGGCTGATTTCCAGTGTTGCGTTTTTCTACGTACATGTTACATGTGGGAAAGTAAAAATCCGTTTAGTCTTGACGTATATAAGCTATGCATAGAAAAATACATCTTATTCAAACGTATTACTGAATGATGTGTTAAAGTCTTCGGAAATTTTTGCTGATCAAACTGTAGAACGCCATGGACTCAGAAAATCTCCGAGCTCCAGACGGGACTCGAACCCGCAACTTTCTGAATGCTAGCCAGACGCTCTAACCATTGACCCACTAGAACTCAGATGGCAGAGCAAGGTATAACCTGCAGAATTTGTGCCACCGTTTGACCGATGGCATCACAAGTCGTCACAATTTAATTTCCAGTTATATGCTTTCTTGTTGGATGTGGGGTTAACACTCGTTTATGAAACTGTGGTTTTGACCCGGTGTCTCATTTCACTTTGTTACTTACCGTAGAAATAGAAATCGCAAGTAAAACCCAACATTTGGTTGAGACTGGTGCACCGAAAACATTTATTTACAGATTTTCTGATGTTTAAGATGATGTTTGCTACTTTCTTTATCGTCGATGGTAATACAAATTTAAATTTACGCCCAAAACTCACCTTTCAACAAGCCAAAAATGTAGCGGCAACTTTGTTATATTCCTCGTTGCCGTTAAATTGACCGCTTTCACATCTCCCAGACTGAAGGTCATTTTGTGGTGTTCGTTGGATAAAAACAAAGGATTTCCACTTCATTGGACATTAGCAATGCCCCGATAAATTGGAAATCCTTGGTTTTTATGCAAAGAACACCCAAACGAATTGCATTATGGGTGATGTGAAAGTGGTCAGGGAACTTAAACTGTGATTCAAATTGGAGATCTCAAAAGAGTTAACTTGCAACGATTCAAAACTGTCTGGTACCGTATGAAAACCCAAACAGCCCTTGTTTTTCTACGAATAGGGCGGTCACATGGCGCTTTAACTACACTTCACTTTTGGCACTCGCTGGTCAACAAGTTGTACGGCAATTTGTAATCACTTCGACAACAGAGTATTGGAAATTGCACAATCCAATGCAAGCCGGAAAACGTTTATCCCGATCTCGCATTAATTCCGACACACATTTTAAGTGAGCTCTATCTACGACTTGGGAGAGAAATCCAGTCTATCAGACAGGCGAAAAGCAAAGCCAAACATTGAAGGCCAATTTTGCACGGTTCGGCTCCACAACATGTACAACTATGGAAAGTTAGTTCAAAAGAAATGATATCCGGAGAATTTTTCATGACCAAGTATTTAACAAGATTGAGAGATGCTGTGTAGCGTACAAGTGTGCTAAGCTGTCTGAAAATGGTAAACAGCCGGTAAAAAGAGATCGTTTACCGTACAATTTCCTGAAGCAATTCTTCGAGATTCTTCTACCAGATTTGTTGTTAGTTTTGCCATTCATTTTCATGAAGATTATACTCTGTAATATTTTAAATTGAAATTTTCATTTCTATGTCTTTATAAGTGATTTTTGCCTGTGTTTCAACTAGAGGTAATGAGAACACAATAAAAAGTCGCGTGGTACAAAAAAAAATCTAACGTACAAAACCACGTAGGAGAGTAAAACTGACATGCAAAACCGCTGAAACTGACGTGAAAAACTGTCCATGTCCGCCATGTTTGGCTTCACCTGAGGGCCGGAAAAGATATCTCCAGTAAAAGACAGAGTTCACTGCACTAATCTCAATATAAATGGACTGCATATCCCCAGCGGTCAGCAGTCAAAATTTTAAATGTAACGGGCACAATCTTACTACTCCCTGTCCAGTGCTCTTTGCGAGTTTAACAGTAGTTCCCAATTTTGTCTCATACAAAAAACAACTAATAACGTTGCACGGTCAAATTTTATCAGGGTGAAAGACAAATCACAAGAACTTCCGGGGGGAGTTCGAAAAGTCGAAAAATTATCAACAGATGCTAATTTACTGTCAGCCAGTGAATAGAAGGAGAAAAACACGGAAATACTTCCCAAAATTGTAAAGAACACATTTTTTAGGACACACAATTTATTTTCCAAGGTAGAAAAATAGACTTACACTAAAATTTTTGACTGATTTCACGGGTCTTTCACGCATTGTTTCTCCAATAATGGTAACAAAGGTCAGCTTTGTTGTGCTCTTTTCGTCTGTTTTTGAGCTGCTCACTCTTTAATAAATTCCGTGGCGGCCATCTTGCTACTCCAAAACGTCATTTCTTGTGGCTTCATTTTTTTGCCTCTATGCGTAATCCAGTTATATTGAGATAAGTGTCACTTCTATGTCTACCATGTTTTTTTTTTCACCTGGGGGCCGGAAATAATCTCTCCAGTCAAATATAGAGCTCATTTAATGTTGAACACGAACTTAGTTCATGTGGGAGCTTGGTAAATATCAGACGACTAGTGGACGTTTATCAAGCTCGTTCTCTTCCGCTTAGGCAGTACATATGACGAACCTGCACCCTAGCTCACCATCTTAGTCGTGGTAGCTCAATGGTTAGAGCGTCTCACCGATCATCAGAAGGTTGCGGGTTCGATTCCCGTCTAGGGCTCAGAAATCGTTTTTCTGAGAGAACGAGCTTGACGAACGTCCATTAGTCGTCTGATAGAGCTCACTGTCACTTCCATGTCCGCCATGTTGGCTTCACCTGGGGGCCGGAAGAGATCTCTCCGGTCAAATATAGAGCCTACTGGGTATGTTCAATAACATATGAAGTTTCTGGTTTTTCAATTGACATGAAACTCAAGAAATGGATACAGGTTTGTAAAACCATCACAATAAATAGTTAGATCATGCATTATAATTTATAAATATTGCACAGAAGATTGTAAAATATTTGTTTCTTTAAATGGATATCCTTTTATGTACTGTATTGCAGTCTAAATCAGCTTACCCAGCAACTGACTGCACCATTTTGCTAGACATGTCTTTAATGTTTGAGAAGAAATTCCCAGCACCTTTTACAACTCCACCAAACACGGCATTTCCTATAGAAGGCTGATCTAAAAATTCAAACTGCAAGACGTGATAACTGCCTCAAACATCCACACACATAAAAACCTGGGACCCAGAACTTCTGAAGTGACACGCGTATGCCAGTAATAAAATATGTCAGTACAGTAGCAAAAAATGACATGTCAAATCATAGTCAATCAAATTATGGCCAGGAAGCTCGGCTAACTTCAAATGGGCTAACAAAGAAAGGTTGTGAAACTGTCAGCCAGCCATGTTAGAAGGACAATTACCGTGCACAAATCTTTTGTTTTATGATATAGTAAATAACATTCACACGGTTGGGACACTGAACCAAACTGTTCTATTCGTTCGTTGGTTTGTTGTTCCAAATATCTATTGTTGTGCACGGTAACCCTACATAAAACCGAACAATTCTCCACGCATGTGTCGATGCACAAGGTACTAACTTAACAATGCCTAGGTTCAAACTAACAAATATTTTCGATTGACATGATACCTAAAAATGATCACATCGATCAAAAACGCTGGTTAATTTCAGCCAAGACCTTTTTAAATTTTTACTGTGAACATGGACAAGTTCCACACAGAGTTAAAAATTTTTATATTTCAGTACCTTGCGAATCTTGGCCTGCAGAAACCAATGATTCTTCTCCTTGAAACTACAGGAAGAGGAAATGATCAGATCAGCCAAAAACATAACGTTGTATAAAAACAATGTTGCACGAGAACAGGCTCTTTTTGACGTATCATCATTCTAAGTTAACTTGCAGGCTGATATGACGAAGTCTGTGATGAGAATTGAGAGACTAAAACAACTCCCTAAATTTGCATTTTAGTCTAGTTAGCATGGCAAAAATGTTAGCATCTCATAAGTGAAGCTTTAGAAAAATAATTGCTATAAAACTCACGATTGAGCCTTTCAGTTCCACATATCTGGATAAAGCTATCCCTTCTAGGTCAGAAACAACTTCTGATATATCTGGTCTTTTTGCGGGATCAACTTGTAACATTTTGCCTAAAAAGGTAAGAAAAACCATAAATATTAAAGTACGTTACGAGCAATAACCCGGTCTATGTTAACTGGTTGGAAAATTTTTCAATCCGCTTGATCCGATGCTTGTAGAAGGTAACTTTTAACAAAGCCTTTACCACTGTATGATGCAACCTAAGTTCTTGCACTTTTTCAAATTGTACATCACAACTAAATTTTAGTTTGACCATAAACTAAGGAATTCTGGATTTGGTAATGTTTAGCATGGCTTAAAGATCTTAGCGACGATATTCAAGTTAGAAACTCCACCTTAAGTAAGGATATTGATGTTGTAGCTTATTCAATAAAGTAAACAGAAACAATATGGACATCAATCACGGTATATCAACGACAGATGTTCAGCAGTATTTCGCACTAACTCCTTACTTCTTTTACGTTCCTAAACAGTTGCCCCTCCCCAAATAACCCCTTGTTGTCTATGTCTCAACTCAAAAACTTTACTAGTCTCCCACATGGGAGTTGCGGCCGTGGGGTCAGAGGGGCACAGCTTCCTGTTCGAAAATGCAGTTAACGACACTATTTGAAAAGATCTTCGAATACTTTACAGAACACATTATAGATGTATCGTAATTTTTGAGGCTCTATTTTCCCATGAAATTATTATACCATTATTATTAGTAACTTAATATTGATTTACATTTAGTCTTTTCGTGAAGCTGTTTTTCTACAAATGTCGGAAAATCGTGCTCTTGGCCACCCCTAAAACAGCGGTGCCACGATGACCCTTGACACCCACTGGAGTCAACCTACACATTTATTTGGAATATATTTGCGCTATCCTCTGATACCTATGAATGTACGAGGGAAAAGTCACGCATCAAACTTTAATTCGCAAATTGTTGCATTGTTGATAGCACATCAACCTATATTTTCACAAATTTTAGCTTCATAACGCGACTGTGTCCCCCGTTTCCGACATTTCTTTTTTTTTTCGATCTCCCATAAGAACGCCCTATCACATGGCACCATCAACCAGAACTACTTTTGGAACATTGATACATTTCTAGAAAAAGTTTAGAAGATGTTTGTGCACTGAGTTATCCACACTGGATGCCCTAACCGGTCACACACTGACGGTGGTTAGAATGCTTTTCGTAGTAGCTTCATACGACATTTCCATTTTGAAAATTAACTGACAAATTCTTGAGGACTGACGTATTACTTAATCTGTAGGAAACAGACTAGAAACATTGGAAATTCGGTTTATATATGAGGCAACATTCTGTTTTAATCGAGTTCTTTAAAACAAGTAAGATTAAACGTGCTTTTATCGAAGTATGATACAAAAGCGGGGTGCTGCGTAGGCAATGTCAAAAACGAAAAGGGTTAAGAAACTGCCGTAAATTAAAGTTTGCAGAACTGATGTTTCTAATAAATAGGGCAGTACACATTTCACTCCGACGAGGGGACTTTGCTCGAAACGTCAGTTTTTCTAGACCTAAGTTCCGGCAGTTTCTCACAAGTCATTACACAGAAGGTCGTATAAATAGATTTTACGTTCTTGTGGCAACAACAATATCTCTGGATTCCCTACTCATGTTCTAGCCGCATCTTGTAGCCGTACTCTCAGGAAAAATACCACATGTTGTATACATGTATTTTGGTAATAAGCTACTCTTCTTATACTCCTAAAATCAATTGTGATTGCCATATACACGTTAATTCTGATCTAACAGTACTATTTCCTATGAAAATTCCACACATTTACGTACATATTAAATCATGAAATACTCCATATTCTTTGTCAGACTCAGGTAAGGTGAACTTTGCATTTAGAATTCTCAGTTTGGCTCCATCTTCGAATGGATGATCCATATAGCACAACATGTACAACAAACAGCCCAATGCCTGGATGGAAAAAAAATGAAAGCTTATCAGTTTATTTCATAATAATACAACCCAGTTTACTGAATACCATTATTTTGACAACCTAAAAAATGTGAGCCAAATACATGAAAAGAATTGAATGTTGTATTGTTATTCAATTTACTGCTGTGGCAGATCCAGAAAGTATTTAAAGGAGGGTTTTGCTTAGTAGCGTTTGGGTGACCGGTACTATTGAAGGCTGCTCTCCAAATCATTCAGTGGCGGATCCAGAAGGGGTTTTGGGTTTCCTTGGTTTCATGGAATCCTCCATCATTCCTGACGGTTGAAGGAATTTTATTTTCTTCTTCACCCAATTCGGCAGACGCTTTTATGTCGAGCATTTTCGTCATGCTAATAGAAGTAGAGGGAAATTGAATACAATCATTTCAACATATGACACTGGTAATCTGGTTCAGTCAGTGAAAGTTTGAATGCACCTCTGTTACATCTTTTCTTGAATCCTTGTAAACACTCCGTAGTGTACAAAAGGATTAAATATGCATGAGATGACTAAAGAAAATTAGCTTCAAAATTATACGACGATAAAACCGGCCTTCGAGTCTTTTAATAATCGTACTGACTTTTAACTTAATCTTAATTAAATTGGATATAGCGTACAAACGGTTTACTATAGCCTTTGATAGGGGAATCAGGAGGACTTCCTCCCTCCACTGGGCAAGGCCACACTTCTACTTTCCATTTAATGAAGTGCTGTTATGAGTATGTAAATTATTGTTTTTCATGCTTTGTGATTTTTACATTTTTTTGTATGTAATAACTGCATTCTTAACGCTAGAAATTGCGTTTCAGAGCCTTTGAAAATAAAAAAACCCAGAAGAGCATACCCTTGCCACCCTCTAAAGGTTTCTTGAGCCTTTGGTAATCTGGGCCCCTTTTCAAAATCCTGGATCTGCTACTAAGTGAAAATTAAGAATTAACAAAACTCCAATTCAGAAAAATATTAATTTAATTTTTAAAACTACTTTCCACTATTACACCATCTATACAATGGGATAACTAGTGATAGCTAATATTCAATCAGAAGTTGCAACCCTCCTATTCAGAATAGCATGTGAATATATCAGGCAGATTGTACACCATACACTAGAAAACTTTATGTCCTAAAAAAACAGGAGTAGTAAGAGGACCCAGCAATTTGGATGCCTTAGCATCTTTAAGAAACAAAAAGAGTTTAGAATTTAATAAGTGAATCTTATCTATAATATTGGTGAGCAACATCGGTGGACAAACTTGGTACAGGAGAGTTTTGCATTGCAAAATATTGTCATCAGTGGGTTGGATATAAATCGACATATATTTAATGGTTATGTTGATGGAATCAGAATGGTGGTGCAACATAACAGGTAGATTAAAGGACAAGGAGTTGAAGAAGGACTTGAACCATTGGGAATGACCCCCCGGTGTAAAGAACAACCAATAAAAGTGATATGGGCCTTTGCTCAAAAAGTCAGTTCAAGTATTCTTAAGTTCTGGCAGTTTCCAGAACCTTTTGACTATCTACAAGCTGTTCAATACTGCTGATGCAGCACTGTGATTTTTGTGTCGTAAAAAACTCTTTGGGTACTGTAAAAAGATACTCCTCGGTAACTACATGTATGGGCTGTTTTGCAAATACTTTATAGTACTATTACTCTAAAACTGTACTGCACTAGAAACAACAATGATAATAATAGGCTCACCCATATGTCAGACTTCCTTGTTATTGGGTAATTGCTATAAAGGTCAACCATTTCAGGTGCACGGTACATTGGGGTTGTATTTCTCTGAATCTACAGTATAAAGGAAAGAAAAATGTTTTTTAAGAAGTACATCAGACCACTTCTGTGAGCAGCTGAACCTAGTAAGGGCATTGTACAAACATCCAATTGAAACAAAGCAGTAGGCCTTAAAGTACCACTACAACAGCAAAGCCAAAAACATGCCATTTGCATCTGGTCAGTAAAATAATTGTAAAAATGATTTTGAAATTGCAATGAATGGCATTCTTGGTTTTTCAATATCTCATCAGATTTTTGAAATATTCAAGATCCTCCATTGGCTCTCTGGACCATTTAATCAATAAATTCCCTGCTCATAAGAAAATGGAAGGTTGGACCTTATGCCTATTCAAGAATAGATGTTGGCACAAATTGCATGTTGACAACACAGATAACATGTTCACTTAGCCTGTAAGATTGATACCTTAACTTCACTGCTTATGTCAAAGGTGGTATTCATCAAAAACCCATAGTGAATAGAATGTAATTAGTTTTGAACTAGAATATTCGAGCTATTTTGTGCTCCTCCCTTAGATATTTTATGGCCAGTTTCTCGGAAAATCCTTGATTACTATGAGCACTAAACTGTTGCACCAGACCTATTGTAAACCTTGTAAGTTTCTGAATAAACCCCGAAGGCAACATTTCTGGAAAAAACTGCATTTCACTGAGCTTGCTTGGCTTACTGTACATGTAGGTTGTCGAGGAGAAATATCTCACATTAGCCAGAGTAAAATACTAAAACTAGCCAATGAGCTGTGGAGGGTTAATGTCTGCCAAGTAGCATAGCATCTTTCATACACTTAAAGTTGTAACACACTATATCTACTACCTTAATTCGCGGACTATAAGCCGCAACTTTTTGCCAAAATTCTTCGCTGTGCGGCTTATAGTCCGGTGCGGCTTATATATGAATAAATGCAAAATTTTA
>JBAHVQ010217866.1:0-11377 GCA_036872915.1 Nanipora kamurai
GCTATACCAGTATTTCAATTTAATGACGAATTTCGACTATGAAACTAGCAAACGTGTTTAGGGGCTTGGTTTTATCCTAGCCTATTCGCCTTCGGTGTACTTAATAAGATACCTGTTTTTAGGGGGGGCCATATTTCCGAAGGGGGACCTAATATCCTACAAAATTTGGTCCGAGGGGGCCAAATTTTCGGTAGGGCCAAATTTCCTGTGACACCGGAGAGAAATTTTCAGCCCCTGACCAGGCTGAAAAATCGATGTAATGAAGCGACAAAATTCCAGTGAAAGACGTGTGGGAACTATGCTAAAAACGTCAAGATAACAGACTCCCTAGCAATTTCCTTCTGTTTAATGTTTTCAGCACGGCCAACTAGGCTGGGATTTTTGCCCCGGCTGAAATTCTCCTGAAATGTAACCAGGTCTCTAAGTAAGTCAGTAATTTCTTTATCTCCATGCCATGAAGTCCCAGACAATTTTCGCCGAGTTTGACACAACCATTTGTTCACATGTCTCAGTTGTCAGACGTATATGAGCCGTTAAAAGTCAGGCTCCAAGCTAATCCACATGTATGATATAAGCAGATGTCATCATACCTATATAAGACCGTAGTTATTTATTGTAATTTAATTAGTCTGATGATGATTTTGGAATAAAATCGAAATATCACTGATTCACCTCTTTGTCTTGTTTTTAACTCAATTCTTGGGTTTACAGGATGCTGCTATTCGGATTATGTTTTGTTTTATAAGCTGAGGTATATTAAGCGGGTTGAAACATTAATGTTGCCCGAAGTCCGTTTAAAGAACATTCATAAAATCTCTTTACATTTGAGCCTCGGACTGGAACAAATCCCTCGTACTTGAAAACCTGGTCAAGTCCTCATTTTCAGCGTTTAAATATCACATCAAGTCCTCGTTTTTACTCAGCAACACGATCTTTAGTTTTTGCAAATATATGTCCCAACGTCAAGAATGGCTTTTGGACAACTTTTACGTTGAAACTGCCTAAGATTCTTTTAATAGGTTCCGTAATTCGTTGAATGTACGGAACAGTCGCAAAACCCATCATCGAATTTTCATTCTCAGTGTTTGTGCGTGATGGTCTAACTCGTTGTAATGCGGCCCATACGAGACTTTTTCCATCTTTTTAAGTTCTAACCCACAAGTGAAAGTACGTGATTTGGACCTTGCTTGTAAAGACGTCATATCCTGCCTCCCCGACGCGTTTGAGAAATTTTGAAAGTAATTTACAGCTTATGAGGGAAGTACGGAGAGAAAATCACGGTGTTTAACTGTGCCGCCAGGGTCAATATGTCAGGCAAACTGCATTTACAAGAGAACTGTAATCTACTTCATTCTACTTCGTTTTGCCCTATGGTCGAAATAACACATTCAAAATCGCACGCATCTTCGTTTTGCCAATTGCTAGGCAGTTATAAAAACATCCGGTAAAATGCAGCTGATGCTTCCGGTATAAGTGCCCTAAGTGAACACCCGGAACATAATAACTTTCCACTTATTTACAGGGGGAAAAAATGACACTGGCCGGCTCATCACATTTGCGTTTACGCTAGGCGTCAGACCGGTTGCGACTGTCGCTCTTCCAAGGCCTGTTTGTCTGTAGCAAGCGAGTTATTACCAGCATTTTTGGTTCGTCAACGAGAAAAGAAAAGAAATAAAGTACATCGAAAGAATTTTAGAGCACTTACAAAGCACGTTTTTAGCGAACGGTCTGAACCCGCTTGCAAATGCATTGGTGACAACGTTCGTCTGCCGTTCTGAGAATAAAGAATCTCTTCTCTCACAGACTGTAATTGTTTGAAGTTGCTTTTTTACCTTTGAGAATAGTTTAGTGAACTCCTCAGGTTCCACTGTAGTCTAGTGAAAGAAATGACCTTACAATTTTTGGTACAACTTAAGCTTCTTCTCTGGAAAAATTTCACAATTCGAAAGCGTCAATGGGTAAGTGTTTTAAAACTAGTTTTATTTATTTACCTTAATTTAAAACGCATTAAGTCTTTTTGCCTGTGTTTAGGGGAAGCAGAGGCAAAAGTAGACGTTCTAAGAACGGCATTTGTTTTATATGTAGTTAAACAGCATATATTTCCCAGTCACTCATAATTTTTACGACCTTGCAAAGCGATTTGGCACAACTGCAATTTGTCAGATCTGAATCCTTTGAGGCTGTTAGAAGGGACGCAATGGGCTATGAGCTCTGGTTGCGTTACCAAACATCCAGTTCATAGCTTCATCTACAGCATTTTCAATTTATGTCGATCATCTAGGCGCAAACATTTCGAGCTTTTGCGATATTTACACTACAATACAGTTGAAAGATCTCTGGAAACGTGCCTCGGTAGCTGCAAGCTACTCCTTGTTGTGGCTCGGTAGCTGCTTAGTCGACATACAATTTTTACGTAATGTAAAATCGTTTACGTAATGTTTTGAAGACTAACTGAAATACTGTTTATGCGATTGGAGTTACAGCCTTAGAATTTGTATTTTCATGTTGATTTTTCTTGTTGGTTTAAAGCAAATGTCAAACATCTCAAGACTTCAAACCTTGCTTTAGGTTAACGTTTGAGTCAATACCAACAACAATGAACACCTGGTTTTCGTTAATGAAATTAATGCTTTAGAGGACTTACCCCAAAAAGCTAAAGATTTGGGTGTACCTCACAAAAATTTCTAACTTATATATTTTAAACAACATCATATATTACATACGGTATTACGACAGAATATGAGTCGAAGTCCTTTGAAGAACTTCTTTCTAAAAGTGTCAGTATCGCTGTATTTAGCATCATTATTCAGGTGTTAGGATTTAAAATTCATTCTGCACTTTCTCACAGTACTTTTTGGCTAATAACATTAATTCACAACTAATTTTAAACCAATATCAACTTCAGTGATCACATAGTCAGGGGTTGTTTTACTTCAAAGTACATGGCTCAATGTCATTTTTATAATTCTTTCATTCACTCTTCTCTGTCTTAGAGTTTCTTTTTACCATGGGTGTTGTAATAATATTATTTTCCCTTTCCACTTTACTCATTTTACATTAATGAATCATACCGTACTTAATAATTTCAAATTATCTTTTCACCTTCCTCTCATTTCATTCAAGTGTCAATTTCAAATAAATTGCTGTATTTGCAGAGTTGACATCAAAATTTAATTTGCTGTGGCTAAAGTCTAACATACAATTATTAACTCTTCCTGGCAGAATAAATTTTCTATTATTTTAGCCTGGCAAATTTCTGATAATTCTACTCTGGCTAATGCCAGATAATTTTAAGTGTCCAGGAGAAATGTCCAGCTAAAGGGTTATACACATAAATACATCAATGAACTCTTTTTTGGTTAAATTGGCTGACTAATATCTTTCCTCAGGAAAGCATCAAATAATTTCACTTGTTAATGGATGACATCACACTGGGAAAGAGTTAACATTATTTTAGTTTGGTGGGCATTTGACCTGGTAAAGCTATTGGAGTTGTGATACGTGTCTATAATACATGCAGTTCTACAGTATGTGTGGCAAAAGAGCACCAACCAATATTTTATGCATACAAGTCATGATAGTACAATTTTAAAAAAATTGCCAATTTTTTGTTTACCACATAGCAAACATCTCCCAGGTCCATACTAAGGCTCCTTTTTTCATGTAGATGAATGCTATTTACATGTACAATGTATTGTGTAGCTTCATGTACTGTATTTTACTGATGTAAAGTGCAAACTGTATGCTCACAAAAATAGTCAATTTTTGTACATTGTAAGAAAAAGAATAAAAAAATGAAAAATAAAAAAGTGAAAAAAGTAAGTAAATACCAGTGTTGTATAATTACTATTGTTAAATTGACTTTTTCAGACTTTAACCATAATGATTTTACTTATCCTAAGCTTAAACTCTTTTCCTTTGTGTTGACTACTGTAGTCAGCTTAATGGTTTACTGTATTCTCATGCAAGAAAGTTAGGCTCATGAACTGAAATATTTTCTTGGGCTCAGCTGGACAGGCTGTCTACCAATAACTGTACTGAAGGAAATTTTTGAGTGTCAGTAGGATACATTTTGAGACCCAGCTGGGACCAGTTGCAAAAAATTGTAACTCTAGGGCCTCCGGCTGGGAATCGAACCTGCAACTCTATGAATCTAGTGTAGTGCTTTGCCAACAGAGCTATGAAGGCCTTTGCCGAGAGCTCCAAAACCTACTGGACACTGTTGCCAGTAACTTGTAAGCATAACTGACCCTTTAACTGCTAATCAGGCTAGGAATACTTTAATACTTTTATTTGCAAGATAAATAACCAGAATCAGAAACTACTGTACAAGGATCAGCAGATACTTGACAAATTCTTGCTAACTGCTGATTCTATGATACAGTATCTCATAAATTTAATGAGAAGCTACTGTAGGTAATCCATGGTAAGCTGTAGAGTTGCAGATTGTAGAAAATGTACCAAGTGGTAACGATTTGATTAGGATTGACCACTTGCAGCATTACTTTGTCCTTTGTAAAGCTGATACACAATACTTTTGATGGCAATCCAAGAATTCAACCAAGTGGCAGCATTATATTTGGAAGCTTTATTGTTCAATTCCCTTTGTTTTTTAAGGAGTTGTTCATCAAAACTGTTTTGATGTGGGAATGAAAAAAATTCTTTTGGTTTCATATGTACATTTACATGTGTAGACCTAAAAAGACTCACCAGCTGTTCCTGCCTACATGTAACTGTTATTTTTGTTAAAACTGGAGCCAAGCAACATTTCTTGTATCATTTGTTGCTGCATATGACACATACTATTGACCGCCATACAGTTAAAATATGTTACTGTGAATAATGGAAGAAGCATCATTAAATCTGGCATAGCATCTACATGACTGTATTTTATTATTAAAGCAAAAATTGTGTGTTACTGTTCCTGCAGCTTTGTACCTGTAAATCTCAGAGCTTTTTTACTCAGTGGTTGGTGTATAAGTACAGTTTCTGTTTCCCTTTATCTGGAAAACTCCAGGCAGGGTTTAAGTGAGTCAGTTCACAGTTTTGACTGCACTTGTTATCCGAGTGGGGATAAAACCTGTTTTACTAGTAGCATCAGGCTGAGATTATAGTACTGGTATTAATTTACATTAACAATGTATATTTGCAGTTTCCAAACTGTAACAGCCATCTCACAGTGATGTCATTAGTGAAATAAGTTTTATCCCTATTCAGATCTCATACCAATATTATGTAGTCAAAACTGTGTACTGGCTTATTGTTTTCTGAAGTCAGTTGGTTAATTTAATATGAAAATCCGGAACCAGCCGACAACTTAAAGAAATAAAGGATAAAACAAACTCTGAACAAGAGTGTCATTTTGATAACTCCAGATAATTTATGAGCTAAAATCAAGAGAGTATCAATGGAATTGTGATATTTTGTCTTTATCTCAAAGACATCATCAGACAGACTAATTACAAAAACATTGCCACATTCTACATACAAGCAGTGCAGTGGCATCATCGCTGAGGAAGAAAACTTGTGGGATATCTATTTACAGGATGGACTCTAATAAATCATAGACATGTCATTGCTAAACTGAGAAGGTGCGGATGGGAAGCAGGAAAATATCACTGGGATTTGAAAAACAATTAAGTGAAAAGAGAGAGTTCTTTGGTAGCCTTAAGACCAGAATTCAATTCTGGTTTATTAAAAAACCAAAGAACTCTCTCTTTTCACTTAATTGTTTTTCATATCCCAGTGATATTTTCTGGCTTTCCATCTGCACCTTCTCAGTTTAGCAATGACATGTCTATGATTTAGTAGGGTTCATCCTGTAAATAGATATCCGACAAGTTCTCTTCCTCAGCGATGATGTCATCGCACCGCTTGTTTGTAGATTGTGGCAATGTTTTTGCAATTAGTCTGTCTGATGATGTCTTACAATTCCATTGATACTCTCTTGATTTTAGCTCATATCTTGAGTTATCAAGATGACACTCTTGTTCGGAGTTTGCTTTATTCTTTAATACAAAAATGTTCTCACAAAGCCACAGGTATCTGCCCAGCCACCTTCCTGCTGGTGATATTCCTGCATGATTGTTGTTTAACTGGTGTTTTCACAATCTGCCTTCTGGTCAAAGTGCAAGGTGTTGTGAGGCCAGATGTGGTCAAACTTGTTTGCTGACCCTTGTACCAGCATTTCAGTTTTTGGACATTTCCAGAGAAATATTTGAAGTGAGAAAACAGCTGTGAGGGTGACCTTTAAATTAGCTTTTGGACAAATTGGTGATGAAAATATTTTTGTCAATTCCAATTTTGATTCAAATTTCTCAGGCCAGTGAAAGACAGCTTAAACCCTCCTGGGGAATTTTAAGAATGGAGAAAAGCCACAGGTAGTTTCTTTTGTCACTTAGACTATTTCCTGTCATGGATTTGTGACAAATTCTTCTTATTCTTATACTGTATCATTGGAGAGGTTTTTTAATATAGGTTCACTTGATGGCCATTGAAACTTTCAAAGCAGTTTTGCACACTATACTTTTATTTTTCATCCATGGGGTCTTATTCTATTTGTACTTGTTAGTTTTATTTAGTTATAAGTCTATGGCTGTTGTTCCACTTTCAGAGAAGTTTTGGTCCAGTTATACTTTGGTCAAATTAGCTTTTATTAAATGTTAAAAATACAGAAAATTACTTGAATATCTCTCATAACATTGTATACCTCTTGACATTAATGATGTCCTTGTTCACTTTTCCCATTGTTAAAACTTGTAACTACAGGTATCTGGTAGTCTACTGTTTAGTCTCTGGTAAATTGCTATAAAGCATTTGCCATTGGCATATGTATAGGACATAAATGCAAAACATTGTTTGCAAAATGATATGAATGAGTTGTTCAATTTCCTATTTAATAATAATGGGGGGATTGATATTAATTAATAGTATCTCTGACTTTGAAGGGTTTATTGCCAATTAAACCAGTTTTCCCTCAGTCATGCCCCTAAAATTGGAAATTCAAGATGTCACTTTGGAAACTATGTACTGTAGTAATAAGAGTATGCCAACTGATCATTTTGTTCACTATTGTTATGGATATTTAGGGGATGGAAAATGATCAGATTAGAACTCAAGTACTTTTGCCAAATGTTTTATATTTCAGTCATACATGTAGTACCTTGAGGGGTTTCATTTGCAAGTAGTACACTGTCCGGAGTGGATTCAAGAAATTTTGCTATCCAATCTGTTGATGCTAACAACAACATGCAAGCAGCATTGCTTGTACATTGACAAAAATAGACCATAAAGTATTCTAATAAACACTGCCAATCAATGACATCAAGACCAGACACAATGCATAAACAGGCAAACCTGATAAATTCAAGGAATATATCAATCTGTTGGGTCTAAAAATGTATCATCCTGACACTCAAAAATTTCCTTCACCAAATATGATATCATTTCATGTTAGTGAGTGACAATGCCAAATATTCCTTGAATATACCCTTCACTTCGCTAGCATTCCCACCGACATACACACAGAATTCATGACCTTCATGATTTACACTCTTTTCAAATGGCCATTCGTAGCTCAGTTGGCAGAGCACTGCACTAGATTCACAGGTCTTGGGTTTGATTCCCAACTGGAGGCCCTAAAGTTGCAATTTTTTTCAACTGGTCTCAGTTGGGTCTTAAAATGTATCAATTGAAAATTTCTTTCACCAAATATAATATCAACCTGATAAATGCTCTTTCCTTGACTATGAAGATGATCATTTTTAGGCCATCAAAATGTCAGTCACCACCACCAGTCCTCTTCAATTTTCAGTCATTTACAATTTCTAACGTACAAAAGTAGACACGTAAAACAAACCTCTGCTTTAATGACTCCTACATGTACAAGTTAGGTCAAACCATTTATTTCATTAAAGTTAGTTAACTATACATCCTATTTTCAACTGATTTCTGTAATCCTTATTGAATTTTAGATGCGAAATACTGTGGAGATCCTTTGGCCATTGATGCTTTTCTTGATATTAGTTTTAGTAAGACATAGACGTCCTGCTGAACATAGGAAATCAGGTAATAATACAGAATTTATTCACTCAACTTAGTAAACTATTATGAATTATAATGCTAATCCTATTTTATGCATGCTATTTTGAAAAATGGGTAAAATGTCACTTGTGCCATCCCCAGTCTTCTTGTCAAAATGAGCTGTTAAGTGCTGTTTTAACTTGTGTGTATGTATTGAATACATTTAAGCTCTAAAGGTCCCCGTAGGGTAGTGACAAGCTCTGTAGGATTTCCCTGCCACTTGTGACAAAGCTTGTAAATAAAATAAAATAAGATAAAAAATATAGTAGATGGTAGCAAGTGGGCCAAACTGACCTGCTTTTATATGTACAACACATACTGCATCAAACAAAATACATACCTGGACAAGTAGTGAACGTTCGTCAAGATTGTTATCTCAGAAAAACTTTCTGAGCCCTAGATGGGAATCGAACCTGCAACCTTCTGATGACCGGTGAGATGCTCTAACCATTGAGCTACCACAACTCAGATGGTGAGCTAGGGTGCAGGTTTGTAATATGCACAGCCTAAGCGGAAGTTACGATATCAGATCAGAAGGTAAAAACCATATACAAAATGAGTTGTGAAAGAGAACCATTGCTTTGTCATAATTATAACTGTATATCGTATTTACCAAGCTATTACCTGCCTGTGACTCATTACCTGCCTTTACTAGAATTTGCTTTGAAAAAATTCTGTAGACAGATTGCGCACATTTTAATTAGTAAAATTGGAATGAGATGTATCCATGAACAAAAACAACTGCAAGGCATGATTAAGATTATCAGGAAATAATCTAAGCAACTTCATATAAATAACTGTATCTAATTTTATATTCATTGACTGAATGAATTTTAATATGAAAATTCAATTTCTTTATTTAAAGTTACTTATCGACCCAAAGCCATGCCATCAGCTGGACTGATTCCTTTTCTACAAGGATTTTTGTGTGATTTTCGTGATGTGGGAACTCCTTATGAAAACAGAAGTACAGAGGATCTGCCAAATAACAAAATGTAAGTCTATTAAATGTTTAAGACCTTTCTCTTCTAGATGTCTCTCTTAGGTGAATAAAATAAGCCAGGATCGTAAGATTCTAATGAGCTGTCTCATCTGATAATGAGTGTGAAGGTTATAACCCTTTCCCGCCTTGGAAAAGAAAGTCATCTGACATCATGGCTAGGAGTCACCGTTGATCTCTATTTATAGCCTTGGTCAAATGACCTATGATAGTTGATGGTAGTCCATGATAGTGGAATCTTTCTCTGCCGTTTGTGCACCAACTATTATGTACTATTATCGACTATCATGGACTATCATTCACTTTGAGCATGTTCAAATTTTCATCAAATTATCATTTACAAAAAAATATTATTTCAAAGAAATAGAAAGAAAGGTTTATTTACTGGTTCCAAGAGAAACAGCGTGTTTTGTGGCTCCTCGACTGCCGTGTTACCGGAGGCGAAGCCGAGGGTTTTGTTTTATACCAAGAGCAAAATGACGAAAGAAAACGTAACGTAAAATCCTTCGAACTGTGTTTTAAATGATATCAGCAATAGATTTACCTGGCGCGAATCGTGATGAATATGAGAGCCCAGCAAAAGCGTGATGTAAACATCAAGGATATGTACAGTATTTATTACATTCTAAAGTTTCGTTGCCATTCATCTCCGCAGATTAAATTACAATGATGAAATATAGTGACAAGGCATATTAATTACAGGCGTTAACCATTGGAACTACCATTCTGTCACTTCATTTAGCTGCAGGACACCCTATCTCTTCCGACGATTTTGAAATCATTTCCTCCTGTTCCGTTGAATCTGAATTACTTTTACCTGAAAGCCTACTTATAGCTAAACTCAAACCATCTTTAGATGCCAACATTGAGTCGGCGCCAGTTTTTTTATTTTGATCTATCTTCTACGTTCACTTTTTTCTTTCGTATTATTTATTATTCCTTTGCCCCACTGTAACTTTTATTTTTACTCTGATATTCTGTTGATTAACGCCTGTAAGTAATATGTCTTGTCACTATATAATCAGTCGCACTCAGATCATTGTAATTCAATCTCTGCAGATGTTGCAAGTATATCAATGAAACGTTAGAATTTGATAAATATGATATATATCCTTGCTGTTTTTCCACCGTGTTTTATGTTCGGCTCAACGAAGGGTCTTTGTTTTTTTCACTCCCAAGTTCCGGAAGTTTCCCAACCCCCTTTGATCATCTTTGCATCACATTTTCCAGGCCAATAACTAAAGGTTAGCTTTCCAATTCCTGTAAATAGAGTTCTTGTGTGAACCGGGCTTGAACAGAATTTGCGCTTTTAATGGTTTTGCTATACACTGTGATAAAATTTAAACGTTTCCTAGAAATAGATCTAGGTGGACTTTCAGTATGTAACAAATGTGTATGAATTTTCAGATTATTCGAAGTCATTCAAGATTTACAAATTTACAGTAGCCAGATGCAGAGCTCGCTGGATAATCAACCAGGTAGTTTATTTCTTAGCCAAACCCTGTTATTCTACTTAAATAGACATACTGGTAATATTCAATTAACGTAAGTTTAATTCAATTACTATTTGTGGTATACACCATGTCAATTTGTTAGCAGCTAAACTTTCGTTCCGTGGACTCGGGACTTTATCACAGCATCAAACATGTGTTGGCTGACGCCACGTTAACGACAAAATCAACGAAAAACTCACGCAAGCGAAGATGTAATTTTATTAATTCCAATTCAATATATCAAAATTGCATGCAAAAGCAATTCCATGCCTGCTGTGCAAAAAGAGCCAACCAAGTACTGTTTAAGGTTGTCCTTCCTGCACAATCCTCGGAATCACTGGCAATAAGTGATGACTCACTCCATTTGATCTTGTGGTACTTTTCCAGCGCATGTTTTGCTTATGCTGACTTTTCAACCTGGACTTTGAAACAACAGGTCCTGTGTTTATTCAGTCGGGTCAATAAATTTCCCGTTTTCCCAAGGTAACTCAAACTGCACTCTCACGGTATGTGATAAACTGCGGGCTTCATCAAAGGGTCAGTTCTGTCTTTATGGGTATACAGTGCTTGATAAAGCATTTGGTTGCTTCTGTGGTATACCGTAGAGCCAGCACGAGAAAGGATCCTTTCGATCTTGTGTGAAGTACGTCCAATGTAGGGAAGACATACCGAAGACATCAGCGCTTGGTCAATGGCTAGGTTGATCTCTCGAAATCTGGAAAGCCATTACTCTTTAGGACCGATTGTAAGTGGTTCAATCTTCTTGTAGATGTTCAGCGTCGCATACTGTTTGGGTTCGGTG
>JBAHVQ010217877.1:0-11377 GCA_036872915.1 Nanipora kamurai
GTCGTTGTTTCTTTTATTAAATATTTCCAAAACATTACAAAAGTGAGTTTTAGTGTGCCGACACAGATTCGGTACAGCCCTTCCATTCCTCTAGCTCTTGTGGCGTTAACTTGAGGGCGACATGACGATCCACCATATCTGTCATTTGCTCTTCATACGTCTGGGCCCACTTGTTATCTCTAGATAAAGTTCGTTCAGTGTTTCTCAGGGTGGCCAGGGCAGTATTGTAGTTGTTGGGAAGGCTGTTAGGGTCGACTAACCAAGGGTAGCTCGTCCTCCAACACTGATTTTTCTCGTCGTATTCCAAGTTTTCTTGTATTATCTTCAGTTCTTGCTCCTCCCTGAAGGAATAAGTATGCCCCACGGTTGGGCATTTGTTACAACGGCAACCACCACAGCGAGGTGACGTCTCCGTGCCTAACTCTTCGCCTTGGATAAAATTCTCGACTCGACGGTCAGTTTCTCGTTCACCCTTGGACTTAATAGCATGTGACAAACAATGGAATGCGTCAGTGCTCTCTTTCGGACCTTCAGTCGACGCGATTTGGCGTGTGAACTCTGGGTCGTCTCCAACAGGAACAGAATGTGTTTGCGCTTTGTGTCGAACATCATGGATTGTCTTTGCCAGGTTCGCGTCGTAGCGTGTTTCCTCCTTGAGATCTGGGTGGGTCCCTTGCAGGCAAATTCCAGGTTCGCCGCTCATTATGCTTAAATTCTCTCCACACCGTGCTTCTTCATTCTTTGGATGAAGTCCGAAGTGATCACACCCGAGTAACACATCGACGTTCGTAGACTTTCTTTGCAGAGAATCCGGGTCGTAATCAGGAAATAACTGGACTAATACATCAAGGTCGAGTTTGCTAACAGGGCCAGTTATTCTTTCCATGCCAAATGCGTTGACTGTAACTTTCTTGCCGGTGCTCGTTCGCATCGTGAATTGGTACTCGCGTGTGCTGTAAGTCTTCTCTACATTGCCCATTGTAGTTACATCAAGGTTTAACTTTCTTATCGTTTTAGCTTTGATCCTGTTTGCCGCGCGATGGGTGATATAGCTTGAATTCGATCCTCCGTCACAGAAAACGCTCACAGGTTTACCACTTTCAACCACGATGACTTGGTTAATAGGATACAGGGCAATAGCATCGCTTTGTACCACATGGCTATGTGTCTCCTCACGGCTTTCATTGCAGGATCTTGGTTGTTCAAGTTCGGGTGGATTTTCAGGCTTTTCTTTAGGATTCTTTTCCTTACACAGTAGACCATGATGCAACTGACTTCCACAGGTCGGGCAGGGATCTTTCTTAGGACATTCTTGCTTTTTATGATTACCAAAGCATTTAAAACATGCATTTATTTGTTTCATAACTTCATATCTTCCCTGTTTACCGGACACTGACAGCTTTTGGAATTCTTTGCACTCACTTGTCGTGTGGTTAATATTGTCCTTCCTATGCGCAGGATAGGCACACTTATAGAACTTTGTCGCTCGGCTACCAGCATTGATCTGATAATGCTGTCTTGAGAACTTCTTCCTGACAGGTTGATTCTCTGCTAACCTGGCTACCGCCTCTCGCTCCCTCTCCAAAAACTTCATGAAATGTGGAAAGGGCTTTACTTTCTCGGTGGATTGCATATCTTGACACTTGCGGATCCATTCTACTCACACATGGCTTGGTAAAAACTTGCTGATATGGTCAACATCTCGCATAGTGAGGATGTTTAAATGGTCAAGCTCCTGTAGTTGGCAGTAGGCAGCTTCAACTTCATCAACTAGTTTCCACTAAGGCTCTGTAATCCTCACTCTCTACGGGTTTCAAATGCTGAAAACCAGACAATGCTGCTTGTACACTAGCACTTGCATCATCATAGTGGGCCTCTAACTTTCTCCACATCTCATCATATGCTTCTTGTTTAGTTATGTACACCGATCGTATTCGTTGACTGGCCTCCTCTTTAATTCATGTGCTAAAGCCGTCTTGTTAGTGTATACGGACTCAGCTAGTTGTTTCCACACAACTTTAAACTCAGGCCAATCTCTTCTTTGGCCACTAAATGTTGGCAAGGAAGTTTTCTTCAAATTGATATTTGCATTATTAATGGGTGGTGTAACTGGACAAGGTTGTTGAGGAACATGGGGTTGTACTGGGCAAAATGATTGTGCAAAACCAGTACCATATGCTGGTGATGTATTATAATACCAGGATTGGGTCAAAGGACTACCAGATTGTAAAAATGTATTCTGTTCTGATGGTGGGTTTGTTGGATTTATTAGCCCAGGACTGGAAATTGTACAAGTTACACTGCCAGGGGACTGGGTTGTAATACTTGTGGTGGACATTGTTGGCTGACTAGTTGGTAGATGCAATGAACTGACCGTGGGCAAGGAACTAACTTGTGATGTAATGCCCATGGTGGTATAAACAGCAGGTGTAGGTGGACTCTCAGATGCTACTCCCATGGCTTGCATGTTTGGGGGATTACTCGTGGAGCTACTTGCCAGGGTTTGAGGACGACTAGTTACAGATGTTGTTAATGTACTGGAACTACTTTGTGCGTTTGTAGGTAACTGACTATCATTTGATGAAGTCATGGGCAATTTTGGAGTTTGGTTCAACCTCAACCACAAATTCACATTTCTTATAGTATTGTATGCCGTTCCAACAATTGCCTCCACCTCATCTTGTAATTGGGTGTCTTGCTGTATTACAGTTAGTCTAGCTACTTTATCACAAATCTCATCCAATAACTTTTGCATGTCACTCCTATCCATATGTAGACTGTCTGAATTGGGTGCCTGCTCTAATAAATTGGTCTCAACAGCCGAGATAATATTTTTCAGTCTGGTCATGTCTCTCTTTATAGCTGTTGTTAGGGGAGCCATTGCCAAGTTTTGCTTAGCTTTCTTATTCTCAGCCTTTAATTGAGTATAAACATTTCTGGCATCGTCATAAGTTTGTTTAACGTTTGCATTATACATTTTAGATCATCTCCATTTACCACACGGTGTTCAACAAATTTTTCATCTGAAACTAATAACTCGTACTCTGCACTAATAATACAAAAGTCCTCGTATACCTTCTCTAATTCCACAACGAGGTCTTTAAGTACTTCAAAGTCGACATCCCGGTGGGTTGCACCGATGAGCCTTCGAGCTGCAAGCGTAACTGCCATCTTTGACTTAGTTCTTTCTCGTTTCTTCGTCTCAACGTCGTCCATTTTGATTGTTGTTGTCAGCGTGTAGAAATTGCGTTGTCTTTAAGCGACTCTTTATAAACTTGCCGTGCAAATTATAATGTCCCTTCTTTACAAACACGTACAAATCCCCAGGATTCTCACAGACGTTTTACTTTAAAACCAGTGTTTTACTGTACTGGGATGCAGTAATGACCATACGACAGTCAACAAAAGGTCAAAATACAAATCTGAAAGCACGTTTCAACACGACAAATAATAACGAATTTATTGAAACATTAAGACTTTACTTTGTGTTTCCTTTTCCAATGAACTTTAGAAGAGTACAAGACTCGAAAGAGTAGATAACATTCATAAAATTCGCCTAAATCTCGCTGTAATATTAATCGGTAAAACACTGTTTCAGAATACGGCTTTTTTTCTCCATCTCTCTTCGAGGTCCCATCACGTGACATTGTTTTCCCGCGATCGCTCGATCACGCGAGGCGTCCACGCAGAATCCTAATACAGATAGGTTTCTGTATCGGAATGGTATTTGTAACTTTGCTCGCTGCGATTTTGCCAGGGGGTTGTGTTCCCGCGGGTGGGGGTCGAGCCCGCGTTGCATTGTGTTGGCGGCGTGGATCTTTTTGGCGCCCAGTGTAGAATGGAGGTTGGTTACAGTATTTTGTGAACTTATGGATGGTATCTAAGCCTGTAGAGGAGCTAAAATGTCACCTGTACGATATTGAGTTGGTACGTTGGTAGTTGTATCGAGTTGGAACATTAAAGTTATCATTAAGTAAGATCGAGTCGAGTCTGGATACCATCACATGATCACAAGCAGTAACACAGCTATGGTGTCCATTTTCTGCAATTATTAGACCTGCACCTAAGCATTATCAGGGGTCATATATCCTACTAACATTTACAATATCCACCTTATCCTTTTCAGTAATATAATGAATTTCGGCGATGTATTAACATCTTTACATGAAACATTATATAAATTAAAATGAACAAGTCATGCCTATCCTTCCTCAAACCCAGTTATCAAATTTACCTTGCTAAATCACGTTTGATTACTTGTTCTTGGAGGAAAGTTCTAAAACTGTTAATAAAGCATTCCTCGGGAGTGGTAATAAACTAGTTTCCTTAGTGTTCAGATAATTCAAAGGTAACAACTTGGACCCCAATGACAGTGTGTTAAAAAGACCCCAATGTGATGATAATAACACTTGTTGATTATTGGGTCCTTCCATTTAGACAGTATATCATTCATGCTCATGTAACTCTGGACAAGTACTGGATAATGCATAGAGCTTGTGTTTTGTTGTACTGTAAAACTACCGTGTCATAACTACTGCTAGCAGTGGTGGTTGTTCAGATGATGGGTCTTCTCAGATTTGATCCACAACTACTGGTAGTCTTACAGTAGTAGTCCAGCTCACCATGGTGAAGGCACCTCAACATTGGGTTCTCGTGATCTCTCCACTAACAAATATCAGACTAATGCTCTAACCATAACTTCTCTTCCTTGGGACATTTGCTTCAGAGAAGGTGCAAGTCAATTCAGTAAAGGAAAGGATGGATATCTTACTACCCACGATACATTTCAGTCCCCCCATGATGCTATGGTAATGGGAACGTCCTTTAGGGAAACCTGACAATCATATGGAAAAGCTTCACCAGGAAATGTCAGAACAAAACAAACACATTCTCTCAGCCATAGCTGACACAGTCAGGCTTTGTGGAACACAAGGGGTACCTTTAAGAGGAGACAGGAGCTAACTCTGCAACAAATAGGGGCAATTTTATGGCAATTCTAGAGAAAACATCCAAGACCAATCCTATCTTGCATGAACATTTAGAGTAAGGAAAAAAGAACCACAGAATTTAACACCTCTAAGACAACTCAGAGTCAGCTTACTGCCATCACTGTTAATCGTCTGTCAGAGAAATCCCGAAGCCTTTGAAAAAAGTGCCCTACTACAGCAACATTGCAGTTGAGGTTACAGACCGCTATGGAAACCAGGAGATATTGTCCTTCTGTCTGAGATTTGTTGACATAACGGCTGTACGACAGATCCCCATATCAGGGAAGGCTTCAGTGAATTTTTCCATCTACCAGAAGCCACTGGACAATGTGTGGCCGGTTTTTTAATCAAATTGTCAACAAACATGGCTTCGCCGTACAACACATGCGAGGACAGTCATTTGATCGTGTTTCAGCAATGGCGGGGAGGAGATAGAAGCCAGGCATTGATCAGGGACGAGAATACCCTTGCACTGTATGCTCACTGCCATTAACTTGTGAACAAATTCCCAGCGCAGCCAGGTGAATAATCAGACATGATTTTACGCTACTCTGGCTTACAAAAGTTTTGAACGTAGCTTACAAAACTACCGCTCATGGGTTTAGACTGCTCAGGCAGTACATACTGTATGACGAACTTGGTCGTCTCATATATACCAACCTCCCACAACAACCAGATTAGTGTTCAGCATTTAGTATTTCCATAATTATCATATTGTAACTTTCGCTTAAGCAGTACATATGGCAAACCTTCGCCTTAGCTCACCATTTGAGTATTGGTAGTTCAATGGTTAAAGCCTCAAAATAACTTTGTGCGTGACACCGGTCAAGGAGACCGGTCACGTTGAGGGATGACCAGTCAAACGGGATTTCTGACGGGTCAACATAGAACATCCCACAAGGCACAGGGTAGCTGCGGAAAAGAGAAAAAAAGTTGACGACTTATATAGATGCAAAAAATCAAAACAGTTTTCTTGATGTCGTTAACTAGACTCACTGTGAAACGTATAGCATTTTGTATCAATAGCTCTTTTTTATCACTTAATAACTTTTTTCGAACTATATTCAATTTATATTTTTAAACAGAAATTTCATCGTCTTGTTTTGTCAGATAATTCAATACAGCGGCACCGTGCAAAAGGCGAATATAAAATGCTTAAATTTGAACGGAGATAAAGAACTTGATTTGAACAATTAGTTGGCAACGTGTCCACGCATTGGTAACACAATGCAAACAACTGTCGAAATTCGGCTCGCGGCTCGGTCAAGTGCAATCAGCAACCAGGAATCAAGCGTCACGCTTCAGTTAGTTCCCTACATCACTGTAACTTGAACTTTTTATTTAGATTCTTTCAATTGTTTTGTTATTCCGACATTTGTAAAGTTAAGATAGCGGAATACTGAATCTTATTACGTTTAATACGGGATTGTGAGTGACCGGTGACTATGACCCACGTCAAACAATTTTGACCGATCACTTCAACAATTTGACCCAGTCATTGACCATTGACCAGCTGTTAGTTTGAGCCCTGCAGGTTGCATGTTCGATTGCCATCTAGGGCTCAGAAATAGTTTTTCTGAGGAAACGAGCTTGATGAACGTTCTTAATGGTGAACAGAAAGTTTGTTCACGTTCGTTGGTCGGTCTTGCTGCAACATTGTTGCACTTGTTGTTCTCCTTAACTCCTTCCTGACCGTAGTGGTCCTCAGCGACCACTGGAGACTTTAGTATTTTACTCTGGCTAACGCCAGATGATTTTACTCGTCAAGGGGAAAGTCCGTGGTCAGGAAAGGGTTAATAGCTTTGAGCCACTGAAAGGGCTAAATGCCAAAATTTCAGAAGCAAAATGCTGATGTGGTAGCTGCCCACCATCACATTGACACAGCTGTCCATACTCAGGGAGCCGACTTTGATTTTGTATAGAATGAATGGGTCCAAAATCTGAGAACATCACTTCGAACATTGGTTGAGAAATCCAACTCCCAAGAAGATCCAACCATCAGAGACATCGAGTAAACACTCCTATTTACTAAGCTAGCTAATATTTGAACTTTGATTCCATATTCAATCTTAGTAATATTTATTTTCAGAGATTCTTCCTATAACGTAAACACATTTTCGTGAAGCTAAACATAGCGGACAGAGGTGATTTTCGCCTGTGCAAAGCAAATCTCTGATCTCAGCATGATCTTTCTGAGTTTCTGGTTCTGAGACCACATAGGGGCCTGACACTGATGTGTAAAATTGGTCCCCATGTTGGCCGCGTTTGGCTTCACTTTTTGGCTGGCCAATAAACCAGAGTTCTCCCTCCAGTCACATATAGAGGTCACCGGTCAAAGGTAACGTGTGCGCAAATAGGAGATTGGGAAAAATATTGTGCGGACAACTAACAAAGTTTCTGATCAGTTCAAGAACTAATATAAATGAACATGGGATTGATATTTTAAGCCATCAGTGTCATGCCATGCAATCAACATATCAAGCTTTTTGCCTTTTTGTCTGTTAGATAGTTTTCTTGACACAAAAAGATTTAATGAATCTCATTAACGAATATTCTCAACAACACACCAGAATAGATTGAAACTGCACCCGCTTCCCAAGCTTGTTTACTCAGAAAAGTTCTCTAAGCCCCTGACGGTATTCGAACCCGTAACCTTCTGATCATCGGTGAGATACTCTAACCATTGAGCTACATGGACTCACATGGAAGAGGGAAGGTTACTATTTTTACTGGTTCGTAGTTGACGTGTGTACTACCAACTCATGTAGTCTACATTAAATTATCTATATTGGCAATGTTGTACGGCATGCGGTAGCTTGGTGTATATTGATCAAAATTGCACCTGCTCCTCAAGCTAATGATAACTCAGAAAAGTTATCTGAGCCCCTGACAGGAATCAAACCCATAACTTTCTCATCGTTGGTGAGATGCTCTATTGTTACCACTAGTTATACAGTATTTCACCTACCCCCCCCCAACATCAGACAAATTTGCTCCATCTTTTAACAACACCATTAAATTATTCGTCCTATGGAATTGAGGTATGAGTTTACCGTCAACTGTCTGCATGGATCATGATCTTCCGCATGAAAATTTTCATTATTTCAGTTTTTTTTCATTATTTGGCTGATTTTTATGCCAATTTATTAGATAAAGTGTTGAAATTTTCCAAGTACACGGATACTTTGTATATGATGCCATGGTGTAAATGATTGGGACCTCTAATTGACTCAAAAGATCAGTATTTGCCAGTCACTTCGTTAGACAGATTCCCAAGACACAGTCACTCGCTGGGATCGTATCAAGAAGTGACAATACAATAGAAGTGAAAAACCAGTGGGTAAGAAAACATCAAGACTTCACACATCAAACTGGTCAACAATGATGCTCAGTTTGTGTATGATTTTCGTTCCCATCCTCCCTTTGATCCTTAAAAACTAAGCCAATAAATCATCAAAACTGTGGTGTCATTGTCAATTCCCCACATTTGCGAGGCTGGGAACACCCATGAAATTATGAATAATGAAAAAAAAAATAGGCACTGGTGCAGAGTGTGAGACTTGGGAAAGGACTTAGTTCTTGGTGTGACGTGTAGCGTGGACAAGCTTGAGAGGCTTAATGTAGTGAATCAAGTTTATCGGATTGTGCAAGGAGTTGATGGCGGATGAATTGGGTCCGTTCCATCGAATTTCACAAGCTTATGTTCAAAAGAGACTGCGAGCGGTGAGAAAGACGGGTGTTCTTGGAAGGTTACTAAATGGAATTGTTTGCAGTTTCGTTGGCAGTTTGTTCGGAGGTGTGTGTCACAAAATGAGAAGTCTATTTTGAGTGTTGTTTAGTTTTGTTGTATTTATAATGTGCTATTGCTCCTATTGTGTATTGAGATGGAAGGATCCAATGGGAACGCGGTGCCATGTACGTACAATATGGAGTGAAGGCTTTACTACGTGAAGAAAATGGGAAAATATGTACAGAGACAGTCGAAAAAGCTGAAAAAAATACGAAATCCGGTAAGTAAATCCAAAGATTTTTGAAAATCAAACATCAGCACACTTTTTTAACGTGAAATGCCCGTCAGATGTAACAGTATACTAAGTGGTAAACATTTAAATAGTAAAGTGAACAGGAACCTGAAGTAACGCAACATAGCGGCGTGGCAAGAGTCTTAAAGGTCCATGCCGATCGGCCTTTGAGGTCTTACACGGTCTCATTTATGATGGTCTGCTTATGATTTCAAGAACTGTGCAACAATCTTTAAACTCTTATCGACGATCATTCGTTGAGGTCCAGCTTTGACGAAAAAGAGTGTCAACTGTTGAGTGTCAATGTGATTTATAGGTGTTTCACAGTGAACATTGTTCAAGAAGCTTTGAACAGCGTCGTTAAAAGCGTGGTGTAGCTTGTTACTTTACCATCGATGGTTTTGAGAGCCAGTTGATAGATCAATTTTGTTTGAACAGCGCTAACTAATGCGGAGATTTTACAGCTCCCACAGGTCACCGTTTCGTGCTGGAGCTGGAATACAAGAAACTTTTTTTGCAAAGGACACAAGTGGAGTGTCGGTTGACTTCTAATCCCGGACACGTTGCCGAAATAAGGCAATCCTGAATCTCCGGGGTATCTAGGTTTACGTGTTTGATGTCTTCAATCTCAGACGACTGTTTTGTCATTTGTTGATAGGAACTTTTTGTCCTCGAAAATACGTACTTTACAATTTTGAATATGGTAGGATAATAATTTAGAATATGGACTTTGGCAATGGAGTTCCCCCACACAGCCAGTTTTGTGGAACTGGTTTCGTCTGCCACGATTGAATCAACTCTGAATTTTCTTGTACCTCGTACAGTATGTGTGTTGGCTCATTTTGTTCAGATTTGACCATAATCTTTACTTTTACATCTACAGTTGTGAAGACAACTTCATCGAATATTTGCTGTACTGTGTGGAATCTGTTGCTGAACCACTCATTTTATTCAATTGTGTTGGAGTAATTTTACTTTTTTTTTCTGGACTGTATATTCATCAATTGACTTTCCAAGTCGTTTAGGGCTATTCTGGGTTGGTGATATCTACCGTGGAGATCGTTTCTCCAGGGAATGCTGTAAGTCAAGGCGTTTTTCTGGGGAAAAGCACACTAATCTTACAGCTTTATTTGCAGAAGTCTGCATTTGAAAGTCGAAGTATTTTTTGCATCTGCATTTGAAAGTCGAAGTATTTTGTCTCTCCATTTCCAGCTGTGTTGACTTCGCTAAGGAAATGGACGTATCCTTTTATTGTTTGCCTAAAAAAAAGTGACATTTTACTTAGCATACATAATTTAGAACCAAAAAAACAATAAGAATAATATCAACAAGTAAATGTTTATGTATTATCACAGTGAAGACATAAAAAGCTTTCCACTCCCTTTTGCAAGTTGCCATGCGGTTTATTAACCCGTTAACAGGCAAGGGTACACTTTAACATTTTATTTTGGCTAACACCAGATGATTTTATTCAGCACAGTGGACTGCTGGGTTGCGTCCTTGCCCCTTAATGGGTTTATGATGATTGGTTTGTTGTGAAGCATGGAAATGATCTTGAAGATGCGCAAGTGGGCACTGTTGACAGGTTAGACTATACTGACAATGAGTCCAATGAACCTAAACCGGTTATGACTTTAAGGTTGGATTCATTTTTGATGGAGGAGCGTTGGACAAATTATGAAGAATGGTACTGTTTGAAAACATTGATTGTTGCTTCCTGAAGTAATTGTGATGTCATGGATGTAAGTAATAACTCAGTAATAAATGAGGAATTGCAGACTTTTGACGTTCGGATGAAATGTAATAAGTTTTCAGTCAATGTTCAAAATACTAATTATGTTGTATTTAAATTAAATAAGAAAAAAATTACACATAAATTTTCTTTTCGTTATGATAATGAAATGCTTAAACAAACAATGACTACTAAGTTTTTAGGCATGTATATTGATCAACACCTCACTTGGAAGGATCACATCAGTTATATTTGTGAGAAAATGTCTAAGTCAGTAGGTATAATACACAGGTCTCGTTTCTACTTATCAACTAAAACCAAATTATCCTTATACTATACTTTAATTTACCCATGTATCACTTACTGTAATATAGCCTGGTCATCTACATATGTAGCTAATATAAATAGAATATTTTTCTTACAAAAACTTGGAGTGCAAGTAATATCAAACTCAAATTTTCATGCCCATTTTGCCCCCTTATTTTCAAAATTAGGTGTATTGGATATTTTTAGTCACCTCCCTTGTTGCGATATATCGAAATATCGGTAATTATCGGGTTTTTTCAAATATCGGTTATTCGGTATTTTAAAAATCGATATACCGATATATCGAAAATATCGAAATCTATCCGATA
>JBAHVQ010217918.1:0-11365 GCA_036872915.1 Nanipora kamurai
GGATTCGAACCCGCGACCCTCGGCCCACCAGCCCGACGCTCTACCAACCGAGCCACAGGTCAAGTTGGGAGCTGGTCACGAAATTGATGTTGCTTCGGCTTCAGTCGGGCTGGTGGGCCGAGGGTCGCGGGTTCGAATCCCTGCCGGGCCAGGTGGAGTTTTCTCTGCTTGTCCGATGTGGTTCGTCACTCGGGGTAGCTTTAACATCATTATTCTCCACCTGAGTTCATCTTCTACTCTAGTCATTACAACAATACATTGTGAAAACCATAAGTAAAAATGGCGTTGTAATAAAGAAAAATGAGAAGAAGCTCTCAATAGACGAATTCAGAAAAAAGTTCAATCTTGCGTTCTCCATCACGGTCTACAAATATCAGGGCGCTGAGATCAATCAACACTATAATACCTTAGACACAGAAGCCATGGACAAGAAACAACTATACACAGCTCTAAGTAGAACAACTAAATTCAAATACATACACGAAGAAAACCTAAAACCACAATACCCATACAACGCAAAAAACAAACACGAATCACTATCAATTGGACACGCTGAGTATCAAAAGGGAAAGATCTATAAAATTGAATTAGACGACGAAAGTATTTACATTGGCTCAACAACAGAGACCATAGAAACGAGACTAAAAGAACACCTCTCAGATGTTAAAAGCGCTGTGCACAAAAACAAAGATAAAAATCCAAAAATATCACTATTGATAGATTGTCCATGCGAAAACAAGCACAAATTAGAAAAGGTTGAAAAGAAATACACCAATCAATACGCAAAAAATACGAAGCAAAAATATTAAACAAACGAGGTAATGACGAAATTAAGAAAAAAACAGAAATTAAGTACAGCTTTAAAATTGAATGTGCCGATGAAAAGAATTGAGAAAATCGTCGCAATTAAGAACGACAAAAAGAACAAACTTCTTCAAATCCAGCATCGAGATGGTGGAAAGAATGTCAAAGTCTCCAAACGCTATAACCAAATTCCACTTACCAAAGCTATGGATTTTATGAAAGTGCAACTAAAACTATTAAAACAACAATTATGTTCTCATTAAGCACTACACTGTTGTTATTTTTTTCTTATATCGAATAAAAACACCATATGGTATGATTTTATGGTAGTACCTACTGGATTTCCCACCAAAGTGGGTTTTTCCTAAAGTTCTTCAAAATTACTGGAATTCCCCAAGTTGGTTTTTCCCCAAAGTAGGTTTTCCCCAAAAGAACCTTAAGACCGATTAGTGGGGTTTTAAGCCGGGGGACAAATCGATCTGTAGCCATCGGTAGTGATAGTGGATTGTAGTCCATGATAGTCAATGATAGTTGAAACTCTTGCTCCCATTTGACCACTACTTATCATGCACTGTTATCGACTATCACCGACTCTCGTTCACTTTGAGCTTGTTCAAATTTTCCATGATAGTTTTACCCGTTTCACCACGCACAGATGATAGCTGATGATTAGTTGTCTTAGTTAGGGGAGATAATCAGTCAGTCTTAAACTATCAACGACTATCATACGGCGTTTGACCACGGCTTAAAGAACTCATTTTCCCTGCTTACTATTATCGACTATTAACAGCGACTGATCAAATGAGAAAAAATATCTTCGATTATCATGTAAAATTTAAACATGATCAAAGTGAACGATAGTCACGGATAGTCTGTGATAGTCGATGCTAGCGCATGTTAGTTGGTGGTCAAACAGAATCGAAAGCTTCATCTATCATCAATTATATCATGAGACAATCATAGAAACTTTGAAAATGCTCATATTGAACGATAGTCCATGACAGTCGATGATAGCTGGTAATCAAACGGGAGCGCCGAGAATTTCAACTATCATCGACTATAGGGTGTTGGTGGCACAGTGGTAGCGCACGTGCCTCTCAGCTCTGTGACTAGGGGTTTGATTCCGGCTCCATGCAGTTTTCTGATTAAAGTTACCTTGGTCACATGAGAGAAAAGTGTTGTCCAGTTTGACTCTACCTAACATCGCAGGTTTTCTCCGGGTACTCTGGTTTCCTCCTGTAGTAACGCTATACCCATGAGGGATGGCCCTTATTGGACCTCTGGAGATAACAGCGCAATTTAGCTGATAGGGTTATCCAGCATAAATAAATAAAGTTTACTTTACTATCATCAACTATCGTGCGCCTTTTGACCAGGGCCTTAGGACAGGCAATACAACGCTAATATCATGTGGGGTTAAATTAAAGGGAGACGTTTCCCTATAACTGTCTGCGATTTTGGACGGAACTTTAGGCCTTTATAGATTGTGCTACTAAATTGAGTAAAAGTTGCTCAAAAAAATTCGGAAAAAGTTGCTCAAAAGTTGAACAGCTTCTTAACATAGAGCTGACCAGCTGGGAAGAGCCACACTGTGGGCTGCCTACCATGCCAATTTATCATCGTCATTCGTCATTGCTACACCATCAGCTACAGCAAGATATTCAGGCAGCTCTCCGGCTAAGTTGGCAAACATGTTGTCGTTGTCGAGAAATGGGAAGTTTCAGAATTCTTCCAAGGAGGCAGCTGCTGGATTTAGATTTTGTACTTGCACAGGACAACAGAGTCGTGCAGCCTTGAAAGCACGGACTGTACCGCGAAATTGTTCACTGAACTTCTGCTGGTAGAAATGAAGCCCTGGTTGAATACAGGCTTTTGCTAGAGCCATTAGCTGTAGGTACATCGCATCATGTCCATTAGCGATTTGGCGAGCAATTGCTGTAGTATTAGGATAATGTTCAACAGCCACAGCATGTGAAACTGCAGAGAGGCGCTCATAGTACGAAAATAATAATGGCCCGTTACCTTCCAAGTAGTACAACGCAGTGGACCCAAGCATAAATAACTGCAGCAAGCTCCAAACGTAGGTCTTGGGCATCTTGGCGATCATCAAAGATTTCCAGCAAGAGTTGCCGATATGGCTTGGACATTTCCTCATTTTCTCGTAGAAAAGGCTCTGCAAATGCAAAGTAAAGTAGAACTTGTTGAATAATTTCCCATTTGCTCCACCATGTAGCAGCACTATGGGAACGCACGGACTGTCGTGTTTTCTCCTTCCAAAGAAGACGAGCATTGTAGCTATGCGCAAATAGACTAATCCAATGTTGTGTAAATGATTCCAGGATTCTAAACTCAAACTGGTCACCAACATTGTCGATGGTGTGCGAAAAACACACAACGTCCGTCAGGTTGGGATAAAAAAATTTCAGTTCGCATAAGGCAGCTCCATCCCTTATTCCACCAGTTATCATGTTGGGGCCAAATTTATGATCAACGACAAGGCAAAACATCAACCTCTGAACCAGCTCATCTCCCTTCAGTGCCTTTGCAAGTACTTCCAGTCGTATGAGGTTTATAGTCTTCCTGTACATACCGAATTATAATATCAAGAGCCTCACCCAATCGAGCAGTTCCATCAAAGATGATAGAAACATCTTTTATATTCTTGAGCTCATTCTTGATTTTCTCCCTTTCTTTTTCTAGCACTGCTGGAATAAGCTTAGCAAGGTTGGCACTGCTTGTCAATCTGGGACCATACTTCTCCAAGATTGGGCGAAGAATGTCACTTTTTGATAGAGAAATGCTCCCAGAAAGAAGACACTCAACTACCTCAAAGCGAAACAATCGCATTTCTTGTCGATCCACCGGGACAATCTTGCTTGTCAAGCAAACACCCCTTGATTGACTAGTTCTCTTTCTTATCTATCGAAATACGGAAATTCCTTTAGTATGCTTGCTTGACTTGACGTGTCTGTCAATTGAACGTTTGTTCAAGGAAAGGGTTTCACTAGAGACATTGCATCGGAAGTTTCCACTCACCACTAAAAAATGTTGATTTGGATATTACTTCAAGCGGTCCCAAGTACTTGTTCCTTTGGTAGCACGTGTACCGCTTCCTCTTTCTTTGTATTTGCCTTGGTGGACATCAATCATCGTCTACAGAATTTTTATTGTCACCTAAATAAATTACAAATTTGATTTAATTTGTGTACATCTCTAAATGTTTATTTGGTGCTTAAAAGTTGCTCTGGAAGGTAAAAGTTGCTTGAGGTTGCTCGAAGGGCAAAAAGTTGCTGAAAACTCCAAAACTTGCTAAAAAGTTGCCGAGCACAATCTATGAGGGCCCAAAACTTTGTCCCGTAGAGATGATATTTGGGGTAATAATTAGGTTTTCTTGATCGCTATTTCTTATAAGGCTGTTTTTGAGATTATCAAGTTCGACATACCTATTTTTTTCAACATACCTTTTATTAACTGCATCCCAGGTATCTGCGCGCATGGTTACCTCCCAACATCAACAGGAACAGGTTTGCTAGGTTGACTTTTTCGAAGCCAAATTTTTCAATTTTGGCTTTTTATTTTCTTTGCTGGCTTGAGAATTTTTTTTGCCATTTTGGCATTTTTTTGGCTTTTAAATTACTCCATGTGGATTCTTAAGAATACTTGTCTATGGACTAAACAATTATTGCCTGGGCATGCATGAGAAAGCGGATCATCTAGTTTTTTTCGTATCCAATCATGTTGCTTGGTTTTTAACCAATCACAAAGTAATATTCATAACCATTAAAGGTCTATCATGAAAAGAATAAAATTTGTTGCGTCGGGGAGGTTTGGCTTTTTTGGCTAAATAACGAAGATTTTTGGCTTTTTTTTGCGTTTTTCGAATCATAATTTTTTGGGTTTTTTTTTGCTTTTTCTGAAAGGTTTTCTGGCCTTAAGCATGCGCAGAAACCTTGCAACCCTGAACAGGAATTGGCGCGAAATCTGAATGATTACTGTTGTCCCGTATATTCGTAGCGGCTTCGTACCAGCTACAGGCAGAGTATTTCAGACGTATTTTTCCGTTTAATTTTAACGTTAACCAATTATAATTATCAACTCAGGACCCTTTAGAACGTCAAGAAAATCTTGAAAAAAGCTCTTCTATTCAATGAATTCCAGTGTTACCAGCTCAACAAGAACTGGAAAAAATTTAAGCACTTGTTCTTCCTTATGCAGTTCTGCTTCTCGGCTGGGTGACCTTACCAAGGATGATAGTTTACCTGGAAGACCGGAGTCTGTGTTTGACGGACATTTGTCTTCAGACTACCTTGGCAGTTTGACAATTAAAGACAGTGAAGTAAGCCATAAACGAGTGATGAAACAAGCGGTAAAATCAGACGATGAAAGAGATGAGGTATTGTATTCTTACATAAATCTCTTTCACTGAGGAGTGAGGAAAACGTTCGGTAAATTTTAGTTTATTTTTAGCCATACGTTCATTAGATACCTTTAACTACTTATGTACACAATACTACAGCATTCATTAATTTTTGTTTTTACTAAATCTTTTATTCTTGAATACATGCATTATTATTATTAACCTTTGACTGCCAGTTTTTCTCCCTTTTACAATTAAAATCGTCTGACGTTAGCGACAGTAAAATAATAAAACTTGACTTTGGTGGTGAAAGAGTAAATGCAATAATGACTTAAGGAAATAGTTTTTTAACCCTTTGGCTGTCAGGTCTTCTCCCTTTGGCGAGTAAAATCGTTTGGCGTTAGCTAGAGTAAGATAATAAAATGTTGACTGCGGTCAACTTTGGCAGTGAAAGAGTTAACTTCTTAATGGACAGGCCTTATGTCTTTGACAAGTAAAATTCTCTGGTGTTAGCCTGAAAAGACAGACAGGCATACCGGGCTGTCGAAATTGCTGGTTGGATGCAATCCTGAGTTAACTACATTGCATTTTAAAAGGGAAAAAAATCCAACTGTTCAAAGTCTGTTTTTCTGTATTCATAGAATTTCATTGGCGACGTATTTTCCCTTTCAGTCACAAAAAATAATTATCTTTATTGCATTTGTAAATTAGAATAACAGTTTACATCTGCATAATCTGAAATGCAATGACCTCAAAATAATTATGGTAGCATTTGTGCATGATTCGAACTAACTTACAAGAATGATAAGAGGTTTTTTTTAATGGAATCTGTTATATTTTGTAAGACATATGGATGAAAGTAGTTGTCTAATTTGACCCTTTGGGTGTTAACTTTTATTTTATAAAACAGAATATGGCAACTAATATTCTGTCCCATTCCAAATTTTCTTATTCTGGAATAGGGTCAACTGTACACTCCCTAAAGTATTAAATGAATAAAGTTAGATAATGTTTTCTCATGCTGAATGCATTTATATAGGGGTGGTTCAGTTGTAGCAAGAATCATGGGCATTGTTAGGATTTTTCCCATAGTGGGGACAAAACAGTCTGTGACCCTGCATTTCAAAATTAGTTGACAGTGCCTTGATGACTGACAAACCAAATGGTTTCAAAGCATCCTGCTACAGTTGGGATAGTAGTAGCAAAATGTTTGAAATTGGACAATGAACTTGTTGCATTTCAAACACAGCATATTTATTTGCTAAATTAACTAGGTCCCCACAAATTTCTATCAACGATATTAACAAGAGACTGTATGTTTAGTCTAAAAATTTGAATTTTGTGCTTCTAAACTCTCTTAATATGAGGAATAAAAAGTGTGAATGTATTACTTTGCAGATTGAAAAGTATGTAATTATGTTCATATTTTTCTATTGGAGCTATGTTATCAGAAGCTAGGCACTTATACCTGGCACATCACAGCAGGCTCACTTTGCAAAATGTCTAGCACTTCCAGCAGGAGGCCTGGGAATGAGAACCACATCCTCAATTATGTGCTACTTAGTGCCATAATAATGTGCAAAATCTCACAAGTTGTTACAGCTAGTATTGTTGGCTGAACTATGTTGCCACAAAATTGTTGTCATGCAGAACAGTATTGATAAACCAACAATATTGTTTATGATTGTTTCAACAGTGGTTGTTGTTCAATATTGATGAAACAACAATGGTTGTTCAAAATTGGAGGGGTAGAGATAAACACCATTGATTGAACAGCCATGTTTACTATTGTTAATGTATTGTATGGCCACATGTTATCAGATTTTTGAGGCATAATCCATTTATTGCTGAACAATGCTGTAACTGTATGCATGGCTGAAAAACAGCAACGTTGATCATGGGATGCAGAACAACATTGCTCTTGAGATGCAGCACAACATTGTTTGCACCTGTCAAAACTTTGGACTGGTAAACTGAAGATCATGGGTTCGAATCCCAGCCAGGCCAAGTAGAGTTTTCTCTGCTTGCCTGGTATGGTTTGTCACTTGGGTTGACATGTATCTAACATCAGTCTCTACTCAAGTTCCTTCTTCTACATCAGTTATTTCAAAATCTAGATAAGACTTAAATGTCTCAATACTGAAGAAACTATTTAGTTTTGAAATATCAAAGACCAAAGTAACATCATTTTGCGACCAGCTCCCAACTTGACCTGTAATTCATGTGGTAGAGCTTTGGACTGGTAAACTGAAGGTCACTGGTTCGAATCCCAGCCAGGCCAAGGAGAATTTTCTCTGCTTTCCCAGTATGGTTCATCACTTGGAGTGACATGTATATGACATCATTCTCAACCCGAGTTCCTTCTCCTACATCAGTTATATAGTGAACAAGTTGTGTATTTTTACTAGTGTGTCTTTGGCAAGTCTGTAAGCTGTCCATTATTAGGCCCCCAGATTGAACTGGCCCTAGCCAGGCCATTAGTGGAAACTGCTGTTTTTATATTATGCATCAATTAAAATGCTACTTGTTATAACTATTTTAAGATAATTAACTGTTGAGATGCAACTCATTTGGAACCAACATATTATAATGACTATTATATATTCAGTACATTTTTAAGAGGATTCAACAGGAGGGAAAATATGCCAACTTGTCCCACCCTGCCTCCCAGTACTCATAACAAGGGTTTGAAATTTAATTCCATAAAAATCGGGCTACATTAGGTGATCCCATGGTCTAAATTCCATATACCTAAATAACTTAAAATTTCAACCAGAGTATTTAACCAGTTGCATAAATACGATAATGCACCATTATACAGCACATTCATAACCTTTTATTCTTTTGAAATCAGTTCAGTTTTATTCATATTGTTCATAGCCTTTATGTTTCCAAGAAATATTGTGATTGATTCTTGCATTGTGTGTTTAATTTGTTATTGGGAGCAATACTGCTTAAATTTGTTCTTTTCTGTTACTGCTTCTTTTTACATAATGTAGCAGTTGTCATGTGACAGCTTATCTAGCCATAGCTAGAGTACTAATTGCCAAATCTGAAAAATTAATACATTTTCTTTAAAGGTTGTAATGAGTGCCATTTGGTGTAGTGGCAAACTTGGTACTGCATATTATGACACAGCATCAGCTCAGATTTATATGCAAATGGATATTTTAGAAACAAAGGACTTTCAATTTCTAAAACAATGTAAGGATATGATTTCTTGAAAAATAGTGATCAACTATCTGTATTGCTACCCTTCAAATTAAACTTATATTGTTATTTTTATCATCATATGATTATCATTATCATTATCATTGATTTGTTATAACATACTTATATAGGCATATTATATTATTAAGATCTCCTTTTCAATTCTTTCCTTCTCTTTTTTATTGATAAATTCATTCATTAATAAATTATTAATATTTATTCATCAAAACATGTGTAATTATTACTGTTACTATTAGCAATAATTATTTTTGTAATTTATTTTAGTTCAATAATTCTAGTGACTGCAAAAATTCATGGACATTGTCCTCAGCTTGTTTTAAAAAATTCTAATGATTTCAGTTTTACATTTTAATTGACTACTTAAATTATCTATCCTGTTATAGTTGAATAAAGTTTTTAAAAAGTTATTCATGTTATTAACACTTACCTCAGACTCAGGGGAATACTCCCTTGGAAAAATGTATGATTTTTTTAATTGTTTGCATTTTTGAAACTTATTTACTGCTTAAATGAGCAGATTTCCATGAGTATTGGAAGACTGTTGATGTAATTATTGGGACAATTTGCTTCTTAAACTCCTTCTCCAACAGTTTCTCATAAATCTAGAAGAATCACAAAATTGTACTTGAAGAAAAGTGGGGAGTCTGCATCCCCCATTCCTCCCATGACCTTGCAGTGCTATCGTTATTATTTATACCATCATAAATGATTATGTAACCTACCTTGTATTGAATCATATATTTGATACATTTTCATTTATTGATAGTGATCAAGCAAGTAAATCCCACCACACTTGTAACAAGTTCAAATCAAGATGAAAGATTCCTAAAAATACTGCAAGGCCACGGTAATTGCATGTATATAGCTGTCATGCAAACACTTGTTTTCCCATTACATGTTTGGTTATCCTAGCATATTTTGATATCATCAAGTTACACTTAAGTGAACAGTAACAGCAACTGCAATAGTTTTAGTGGTATATGACTGGTTTAAGAAACTCAAAACTTGCAGACAATAACAGGGGTGGCTGAAGGGGTGGAAACTTAGAGTGAACTTTGTGGGGTAGAAGTGTCTGGCATTTTCACAAAATGTTTGAAGTTCCCAAAGTGAGTACAATTTTTGAACTAATGGTGATGTCAAAGTGCCCAAATAATGATAGAATATCCTAAATTGTGAAGTAATGTAACTCACAAATAACAAAATGTTTTTAATGCTTAAAAGCTCAGGGCCATGAGAGCCAAGGGAGTGGGAGAGCCTATGCCCCCCATTTTTTCCCAAATATTGTAGATAAAATAGTAGAATATTTAAAGTTACTATAAAAAACTTCACTAAAAAATTTAAAACATAGAATAAACGATAAAGTAAACATGCACACATCTAGACCAATGCTTACGAGTCCCAGGCACTGATGGTCCCAGGTCAGATACAGCAGGAACATTGTCATGGACGGATCCAGTGATCCTAGAAAGGAGGGGCCGTTACTCTTTGTGCACAATTAATTGTAACATATAGATTAAACAAGTTGCAACATGCTTAGTTGAATGCAACAAAATCAGTCACAACAATGTTTAACAAGCTTGTGAACCTGTTGCAGATTTTCACATAGTTTCAAGAAAGATACTCACAACACATTCCAAAAACTCCTTCAAAAATTTCCCAGTGAATTCTTCCGAATCCCCCTAATATAGTGTCATCACAAAAATTTTGTCCCCCCAGATGAAATTTTGTTCCTACTGCACTCAAAGCTCTGTGCACTAAATGCGCTAATTCACCGCTAAAAATTACTTGTATGTGCTTATTGCCAAGTTAAGGGGTACTGCAATTTTCTGAAGTAATAAACACTCTCTTTCAAAAAACCTGTTGACCCTTTCCAGAGGATACTTGTCAACCTATTTAAAATTGAAACTATACAGGCAATAATAACAAGTTCAATTGTTTTATTGCCCTCTCAAATGAGCATGTCGTTATCTCATTTAAAGGCACATCATGGTTAAGATTTTCCTCATGAATTATTAATTTTCTCTCATGAATTATTAATGAGTTTTTGAGTGTCTTATAGAGGATGAAAATTTTGGGAAAACAAATCAAGCCATCGCAGAGCTGGAGGTTCTTCCAAGCATAGATTTCTGTAAGTATAATTAAACACACTCCAATGATATATGTTTCATGGGTATGTATTATCCTACAAAGTCTGCAATATTTCAATAGTATTTTAAACATAAGGAGGCAGAGTTGGAATGCTTTCCGTGTAGTAAAGGGCTCAGCTCAACAAACTTGACCAAACTGAACACAAGAGAACACAATAATAGCAATAGATGCTCCAGGCGGAAAACGAATTCGAGTTAGAAATATGATGGCCCAGACAACATATTTAAATAGAGGCATAACAAAGACATATATTTCATAATATATGTTGTCTGGGCCATCATATTTTTAGCAAGAGAACACAGATAGAACATCACTCGGCAATCTATTTATAACACCATGGTTTGCCAAAGCAGGCAAATATAACGAGCCATGGAAATAGCACATTTTTGCGAACAGTTTACACTATACGCTGTAGTCAGACATTTGGGGGTTAGCAGTGCCGTACCGTGCGGGGAGGCGGGGAGGCGTGGCGGTGTGTGACTCCCCCACTTTTTGCTTTACTGGTCGGTAAAACGCGAGTCGGTCGGTAAACTGGAGTCCGTTTGTAAAGGCGGAACGATTACGAATCTGGACTTGTCAGTAAAATCCGATCGTGACACGCCTCACTCAACAATGGGGGCCTGGCCAAATTGAGTTAAGGTTTAAAAAGTGTTAGAAAGCCAGGTCGGACTCGTCGAATGAATCCGGTCCCACGCAGCCAACTTGTTAATCGGAGGTCTGCGATTTCGGGGCAACATCTAGCGTTTAGAGTAAATGGTTTGAACCTGGGAGAATCATGACATGTTAGTGGAAGTTGATCGTCCAGGTTAGTGTAGTCTTGAGAAA
>JBAHVQ010217950.1:0-11364 GCA_036872915.1 Nanipora kamurai
AATAAATAAATAAATAAATAAATAAATAAATAAATAAATAAATAAATAAATAAATAAATAGATAAATAAATAAATAAATAAGTAAATAAATAAATAAGTAAATAAATGAATGAATAAACAAACAAATAAAAACAGAGCATCTGTATACAGTCGACGGTAAACTTACTTGACTGGCAATAAGATCAAGGTCTTTTCTTCCTTGGGGAGTAATTTTTCGTCCCCTAAAATAAGTAATGGACAAAATATTTTTGATGTTTTTCTGAGCCCCTGACGGCAAACCAACCCGTAACCTTCTGATGGCCGATGAGATGTTCCAAGAATTGAGCTACCAAGGCTCAGACAGTAAAGCAAAAGTTGCTGGGGATTGTGGCTGCATTAGAGGGGTGCAGGGGGTTGGAAAACTTAAAACAATAGTCAAACGGGACACATATGTCTATTATTGCATTCTGAAGTATAAAATACCGCCTTTTACTAGAAAGAGAAGTGCAGACATACTCTCATTTCACAAAAATTTTCTGATTTAATCCAGCGGAGAACATCTGACGGAAGATAGAATAGGTATTTGTCGTCATGCTTCTAGCCTACTATGCCAAATGACGAGCATTAATTTGAAGATCAACAAAATTTGGTACAACTATCTCAAACGTAAAGATGAGTTTACCGAATAATATAAGACGCTTCCCTGCCGCATTCAGACTGTTCTCTAACCAAATAGGATGACACACAAAGTACCAATCTTTTTCTCGCATTTCCAAAAATGCATATAGATTATAGAAAGAAGTCAAGATGAAAATTTAAGTGAAAAAGGCCGAACCTACTAATTAGATTAAACACTGTTAAAATACAGTAAGAGCTTAATTAAATGCAATTTAAATTTTGCATCGAAATGAGATGAGATGATCTCATTATCAACTAATGATCAACCCAGTACGAACTCCCAAATCTGCCAGTCTAAATAAGTCCAATATTTAAATAGGATTAATGACTCAATAGGTTTAATGTGATAGGGTGGTGTTAATGTCATGAAATGCTGTCACGCTTTTTACTCCAAGTTTTTCTGAGCCCTTGTTTAGAACTGGCTACGAGTGAACACCGTCTTCCATCCTCTGAACTACCGAACTTAAATTTTATCTACTGTATAGAACAACTGAATGGGTATTTCCATTTTCAGGAAATAACCTTTAAGTTTCGTAGCTCAATGGTAGAATAACGCTTTTCTCGGGTTAGGCCTTATCCGAAGACTAAGCCATCTACACTTTGAACAGCCGAACTTAAATTTTATCTGCCGAATAGAACTACTGAGTGGGTATTTCCATTTTCAGGGAATAACCTTTAAGTTTCGTTGTTCAATGGTAGAATAGCGCTTTTCTCCGGCTAGGCCTTATCCGCAGACTAAGCCATCCACGCTTTGAACAACTGACCCCTGAATGTTAAGGGTTCGATTCCAGTCACGGGCTCAGAAAAACTTTATTGAGTTAAAAATGTGAGAGTAGCTACTGTTATTTCATACACACCACCACCACGCAAACCCATTCACTCCATTGAACAGATGAATTATTTATCATTCAAATACCTCCACCAAGCTGTATTGCTCACGATGATTAACATATTTATTACCTATTTGAATTTGCAACGGTGTGTATAGCCAAATGACATACGAGGCTAGTTATTTATAAGTACGACTAACCCATTAGAATGCTGTTCCACCAGATTTAGTTGTTCCAGTGACTGTAAGACTTTGCGAGCTACAGAAGATGACGCCTTTTCAAAGTGACATGGTTTGGAACCTCTTCGTTTACGACCTATAAGAAGTTATTTTTGTGCAGAAATTGTGTACATAAATTAAAGTTCTGAAAACAACGAAAACTGTAATATACATGAACTAGAATTCACACCAGTTTGAGCTGAAAGTTTAACTTAACAGACAGATATACAACTGTTTTCTACAGTTTGGTTGTCCTGACAGTTCTATACCCTTAATGGATCTTGCTATTTCCAGAAGGGTGTCACTCTTTAACGTCCGAGGGAAAGGATAATAAAACAGCCAAAAAATCTTCCCAAACTTTTGGTAACGCACGCAAAAAAGCACGTATGCGAGTAAATTTTTAGCGGAGTAGATTCCAAAAATTGTAGTTTGGAGACAAAATTCGAGCAGGAACCTTGTGAAAACCGCAACTGTTGAAATCGTACACTGAGGTCGCTTATTTAGGTGTTGAACCTAATCAAGTTAAGTGAGAAATGAAAATACATATGTACAATAATTTCCACCGAATTTCGGCATTTTAAAAACTCCAAAATGGACTGGTTGAAGCTGGGAGCTTACATTTCAGATTCTATACTGCAGATTTCATTCAAATTTCCTGCAGTTACTGTTCAGATTAATGTCCACAGTATGTTCTCATCATCTAAATTAATTTACCTTTGTGCCAAATAATTTCTCTCTAAATTTTTATAAATTTTAAGTCGAGTTACCATGGGAATAAAATGTGTGTCTGCCATATATAAAAAATCAACTTGCATATGAGATACCACGTCACCAAGAAATCAGTTCACTAATTAAACAAATGGAAACTTGGCATCCAACAAAAGAAATTTGGTGATAACACGGCTGTAACTTCACTGCATCTACCTGCATATCCCTCAGTCTAGCTTCTGGTGACTGGGAAGGGTAATTGCATTTTTAGAAAATATCATTTATATTTAGATGGTTTAGAATATGTAATTGATTTCCAGAAGTGAAACAAGTAGACAACTGGTTCCTTATTATCACCACTTGTAAAACATAATTGTCAGATACAACCACACCAAAAGTGTGAACTTGGATATTTAATGTAACATGGACATTAACTTTAATCCAGACACAAATGTTGTATATTATTTCAATGCAAGAAACAAATTAAGATAAATAATCATGTTTTTAGTCACTGTTTTAAAAACACAAATAAAAAAACTGCAAATTAGAAGTGTCAAGAAGAATAGAGTAAATAGTAGGATGAATTGGGAATAACATATTTTGGGGGCATTTACCAACACATTGTACTTCCAGCACTTACCAAATTTATGGATCAAACAAATTTTTGCCAACAGTTTACCAGCACCTCCAGGCATGGCATTTGCTTTTTTTGTAATCTGGTGGCTCTTTAAATGAGTAGCCTTTGAAGGACAGTAAGCCTTTACAAAAATACTCATTATGATTCGTTTAAAAAAACACTTTCAAGATCGTTATCTTCTATGTTGCTAAGGAACAAGTTTTGAATTTACTGCCTAGTAGCTGACTTTTTTGTGACTTCCACAAATTACACAAAGTTATACAAAAGTGTTTCTATAAGAATTATATAAATCTTAATACTGGCAATTTCAAAAGCAAGCCATAAAAAATGAATACCATTATTGTGTTGTCAAGTGTGAGCTGACATGTAACTTATTCTTGGGTTATTTATAATCCAGACAAACAAATTTGGATTGGAGAAACATTGAGAACAGTATGATGAAATTAGATTAATTCAAAAAAATGCAATAAAACAAGAGCCTGTTGACAATAGCACTACTAAATTATATGCTAGCTTTAGGAGTCCACTTGTGCAAATTGTTTTGGAATATTTGGCAATTAAGTACTACCTGGCCTCAAAAGAAACTGCCTTCACATTCAAGGCATGAGATTTGTGGATACCAGATTTTAAATTTGGATACTAGATGTCACAAGCTCAGTGTACATTGAAAATTTGTAAATTTGGAAAACAGGATAGTTAACAATCACCAAGAACTTCTGAACCTGGCAGGTGATTGGGCCGATGATCCAAACTACTCCTGATCGTGAAGCTATCACCAAATTCATTAGAATAGCAACAACCATAATTTGCCTACAAAATGGCCACCATTCAAGATAAGGTTTTCTAATTCCTATTCAAATGTGTTAGAATTTAATGCTCATTCTACAAGTATAGGTTTTAAAAGGGTCATCTACACAGAAAATTCTGGAGAACATCAAATGTGATCTATTAGTTTGTGCACTACTTCTTACCATGCTTTACCATACCAAACTTCTTACCATGTCTTAAAAGATGATTATTTATCCACTGCTATTCAAGTTTTCTAATTTTACTTATCTTGCAAAGAAATTGAAATAAAGACGAAATATCACAATTTCATTGTAACTCTCTTGATTTTAGCTTTGTCATCCTTAGTTATCAAGAAAAATTATACAATAAAACTTGTAAGTAATTGGCACTTCTTAAACATGCTCAAAAACAGACAATTTTAAGAGAAATTATTGTTGCACGCAAGCTAAAATAGCAACTTTGATGTTTGCCTGAATCATCTGTGGAGATATGCCACAAATAAAACTTATATCACAGTAGAAGAACTTGAGTTTTGTGACCACCCTCGCTGCCAGGCAAAAGTGGTCATAAATGGCAGGTACAGCTGTGATGTCATGGCAGCCATATTCAAAGACGTTGCAATGTTTACAGTTAAATTGAGTACCCACTACTCAAATAAAAGTTTGCTTTATTATACTAAAAATTAATGAAATAGTTCTTAATATAGAACAAAAGCCTTCAAAAAACATGGAAAAACTTTTGAAATGTTGTCTGCTGAAATGAAAGAACAGTTTCAACAGATATTACTGAGCAAAATGCCAACGCACAAACGCTAATGCGCAGCCATGTTTCCAGTAAAATACAGAATGTAAAAAGCATGAAAACATAGCAAAACATGTTTCCTTTGATGCAATATTACAGGGAAAAAGGATTTGAACTGGTGAAAGTTTGCTGGACATAATTACAACAGTAAATTGCATAAAGCTTGTTGAGTCTAACTGCTTCCATGCTTCTAGTTGCACTTATAAATTGAATTATTACTTTGAAAAACAAGCACTCATTCCATGCAACTCACAGAAATTGTGGGAGTTTTAAACTGAGATGGTTGCTCATAACTGGTAAATTTTGTGTTAGGGATACTAAAAAGCAGTTGCTGGTCGCGTTTGACAAGTGGTCGCTCATCTCAGGTACATTTTAACTACAAATCGTTCATGCTGGACAAAGTGGTCGTGAATGGCAGGGGTCATAAAACTCAGGTTCTACTGTATAATTACTTAACATGAGAATTAGAAAAAAATCATCCTAAATAGTGACAGAGAAATCAACACGTTCTTAAACATTGTCAGAAATGTAGCAGATTTGATGTTTGCCTGAATTGTCTGTGGCAATAAGCTACAGATAAAATTTGAACCAAGAGAAAGGGAGTTAAATTTTATGCAATCTATGTTTATTAGAAAAAATCCTTTTGAATATTGTTACAAAAATGAGTATTTTCTCAATCAGGGTTGAAAATATCTGATTAGAAAGCAAATCATTGCAGTGTATTATCTGGCAAACTTTACAATCACTTCACTATAGGGTGTATTTGAATCATCAAACAAATTGCCTGCCAGGTTCACAGAAGTGAATCTGTTTTTGCAGAATGGAATATTTGCCAAATTTCCCTCAGTCAAATGGAATATTTTCTGGATTTATCTTTGCTAAATGGAACTATTTGCTGAATTTGTTTCAATAAATTCTGTCAGGAATTATGATGCCATTCCTGCACCATAGATAAAGAATAAAATATGAAATGTGAATAATTAGGACTCAAGTCATTAATTCTCCAAACTTGTGTTTGTGGATACTTAATTTGGTTACTTTGCATGCTTGGATATTGCAAATTAAATTATCAAGTATCCAAACATGGGATACTGGACTTCAAGGGGGGAATACCAAATTCTGACAGTATACCTAGTATCCAACCTGGATACTGCTGAGAATTTTACATCTCAGGCCCTGACATTGCTTGCACTGTGCTATTAAAAGCAAAGTCTTAAAAAAGAAAAAAATGAGTAGATAACACATGGGTAATTGCATGGAAAATAATAAAGTAATCACTTAATTCTTTTGGGGATTTTTATGTTCACAAATTATCTGCATATAGTATCATCAATTCATATTTACCTCCATAAACCTTTGTTAGAGCACCAACACCTACACCACCACGCAGGTAGACATGACGTAGGATAGAAGCTTAAAAATGCAAAATTTCACATTAAAATCTTGAAACTACAATACTTTTAAAACTATTGTATTCACTACAATTGTTACGTTTAACAGTTATAAGAAATTATTTTACACCATAGTATTCACTTAAACAATTTACATAATAATTAATCCTTGCATTTGAAAACTTAGCAGAAAAAGGTTGGGACATGCAGACTTGACCCAACTCCAAAGAGTTTTAAATAAATTGCTTTTGCTTGAGTACAGATGTGGAAGTGTTATACTGGGTAAATTATTGCACATTGTCTCAGAAACATACTGTACCATCCTTGTTACTTTACAGTACCGTCCACATCCATCTTAACAAATTTTTTCATTTATCGTCTATCGTCTTTGTGTCTATCATCTACGCATCTACCGTCTATAGTCTTTTTGGTTTCTTTTTTATTGTCTATTTTAACATAATTCGTAAACTCCAACCTGCGAGTGAAATCTCTTCGTCAAAGAGAAACGTATACAAATAAGTTCCTGTATCTAATATTTAGGTGTATTTTGAACTTGGGTGAAATTGAAAAGTTGGAAGTTAATGCTACTCTGAGTTTTGTAAACCCAACTGGTCAAGTAGAAAAATCTACCTGACTGCAGTGGGAATCGAACCCAAAGGCCTTCGGTGATCCAGTCCGACGCTCTATCAACTGAGCTACAAGGTCAAGTTGAGAGCAGGTCGTGGAAGATGGTGTTTTATACTTCAAAACTTATCACAAGTTTCTTCTGTATGGAGGTGTTCTAATATTACAACTAAGTTATAATATTAGAATATTAATTATAACTTAGTTATAATATTAGAATACCTCTGTACAGAAGAAACTTGTGATAAGTTTCGAAGTATAAAACACCATCTTCCATGACCTGCTCTCAACTTGACCTTGTAGCTCAGTTAGTAGAGCGTCGGACTAGATCACCGAAGGTCATTGGGTTCGATTCCCACCCCAGTCAGGTAGATTTTTCTACTTGACCATTTGAGTTTACAAAACTCGGAGTAGCATTAACTTCCAACTTTTTGAGTTCCTGTATTTTATTCTCTTAACGTTTCTCCCTAACGAATAGCCGTCTTTCAAAACATCTACACATACATTCCATGTTTCAGAATTTGGTAATAACTAATCTGGTGGCTATGTTTAGATTTAGATTTCAACACTGCCTACGCAGCATACTACTTTCATTTCACTGTTAGCATTTGCTTTGATGGCTTTGAAGTTGAGGTTGAAAAGTTTCTCTTAGTTCTCTTAAAAACGCACGTGCGTATGTGTGTGCCCTAAGTTATCCAAAAACTCGAAAAGGGTTGTGGGGATCACCACAAGAATATTGGCACATCAAATTGGATCGAAACGCTAAAATTCAAAATGAAAACTGTGAAAATCGTTACTTCCACTGTGTTAGCCAGGCGACAAACCGAATATACATGTACACTACCGGGTGTTTGGATCTGCCTCTCTTCCGTAATCAAGCACATGGTTTCGTGATCTGAATCCTGTGTGCAGACACCTGAACCTCTGGTCCTTAATCCGTAAAGGCTACACACGCATACTACAACCATGTTTACATCGTGCAGCTAAATTATCTGGATTGTGATCGTGATCGAGAGCTATCCCGGTCGCAATCCTGATAAAATTATCTGCGTATACAAGCATGAAAACAAGTCGGATGGAAAAAACTGTTTACACAGCGCCAATGAAACCTGAACTCCATGGTGAAAGTATTAAACAATAACACTATTGTTAGCAGATGTTGTGGACGAAAGAGCAATAGACAGCAAATAAAGGAATAGATGATAGAGGGACAGATGACAGACGATAGATGGATGGACAATAGAAGATAGACGGACGGACGATAGACGGACGGACTATAGACGATAGATGGACGGACAATAGATGATGTTAAGATCGACATGGACGGTACTGTAAGACTAAGAGTGAATCTGAACTCTACTTCCATTATATGGAAATAAAAAAAATTAGATAATTTGTGATAACACAAAAACATCTACTGAATGCTGAACACAAATTTAGTTCATGTGAGAGCTTGGTATATATCAGACAACAAGTACACATTCATCAAGCTCATTATCTCAGAAAAATGATTTTTGAGCCCTAGACAGGAGTTGAACCCACAACCTTCTGATGACTGGTGAGATGCTCTAACTATTGACCAACCAAGACTCAGATGGTGAGCTAAGATGAAGGTTCATGATATATGCTGCCAAAGCAGAATCCACAATATGATAAGGCTGCACAAATGACAAACCAGCACCTTCTTCCCTCTTTTTTGGTTAAACTGTTGCTTGTCTAGCACATTCATTCATATTATTCAATTTAATGGAATATATCTTTTGCACACAATCTTTCAATGCATATGTGAGGTCACACACATCAAAAAAAAATTACCACGTATTGTAAAATTTGTCAGACTGATGCAAATGCCCTTTTTCTCAGACCACCTGTGCAAAATGCCTTATTTTCAATAGCTACTCAGATGAAACAATAAAATTATAAAGAGGTTTTGGCATGAGTGAAACAAACATGCAAGTGGAACATGAAAGGTAATACAAATACTAACCTGCTCTGGTATAAAACCAATCAGGATCATATGGAGCAAGCTCCTTTCTTTTGGCAGTTTTGACAAGATCAACCCAGTCAGGAACCTTAAGTTTGCCTTGCCTAAACCAAACAGTGAAGTTAGTTACTTTTGTTTGTTACATTTATCTGTAACAAGACAGTAGCCAACAGTTGCAAGCATATCTTTTGCCTGTAATTATTTATTTGGTTGGTAAAAGGAAAAGTATTTCTTGAAAAAAGTACTTGGGTAAACGTGAAAATGAGGTTTTCACTTAAATACAGTACCAAGTAAATTTATTAAGGGCATAAAAAAATATAAGAAAACTTCAAACATTGTTGTACTTTGAACAATGTATGAACTTAGCACTGCAAAAGCAGACACACATTCCTATATTTTTTATAGCTCAAAAAGTTCAAAGCAATTAACCAAATGCTAACTCTCATCTACAACAATTTCTTGGGGATTACATATGCTCCTCAAATTTGAAGCTGAAACATATTTTGGCCAATAGCTAATCAGCACTGGAAGATTACCCACATTCAGAATAGCCAGAACCAACAGCTGAAACAGAAGCTCTACTCTAGCCTTTTTGACTGAAAAATGTCAGAGCTCTGGCACACACCTTTACCTCTGATGATAAATGAAATTGGGGAAGGAAGATGATGTGAGTTTCGGGATGCCAATTTTAGTAACTTGGCCTTGTCTGAATAGTGCAAATTGCATTATCAAGTATTCATACAAGGGATACTTGATTTTAAGAGACTATATTCTTTGTTAAAAAAGGATAGACAAAAGCCAGAGAGCCAAACATTGTACAAAACTTAAAATATAATCAAAAAAATAAAAATGACTTCTAAATATGACATGTTACCAACAGCCCCTGAAATTATATTAGTACCTACAAATGTTAAATTTCACCATGTGCAATTTTGCAAATCTGTGCCTGTGCCAAAAATGCTCACACGGGATTGTAACAGACACCAAGGTTACTATGGATTCACATACACCTTGTTAACCAGCATGTTAACAAGATTTGTTGGGAATGCAGGGTGCATTCGACATAAACCTCATGCCAAAGATACAACAAGGGCATTTAAATAGCTGAGAGTGGTTCAAATGTGTGCCCACACCATTGCATAATAATATAGATTGGAGTTGGTGTTCTGTGTACCAACTACTATAAGATTCCATGCCAACACCACAAGAAATTCTGAAACTCAGGCAAGAGATATTTGGTGTAACCTGCATGGAATCCTCCATAGTTCACAACAGGTTTTGGATCTGCTGGAGCAAGCTGCTACATGCTTGTCGTAGCAACTTGTTACCTTGAAGAGCCAGACCAACAACATCAGACTTGTTGGGAAAACTTGTAAACAAGCCTGATAAATTCATCATCCTTGTTACATATCGCAAACAGTTCCAGAATTAGCAACAACTGGAAGCAAGCAGTGTGGTTACATCTTGATATCAGCTTGATGAACAGCTTTGTAACAACTCTGACGCCAGCTTCATATAAGTTGTGCGTTTTACGGGTGTAATTTAAAAGTAAAAGTCAATAACTCATCACGGTATCATAATATACAAGGTAAGTTTCGGTTATAATAATACGAAAACCCCTCAATACACAGTTCAGAATACTAAAACCAAAGAGCGAAACGCTTCAATAACACATGGTGGCAAGTGTCCCCTACAGCAGAAATTATAAGCATAAATTTCCTATCTTGTTTAAAAAACTCAGGTTGAAGTATCAATGAATTAACTACATATTTCAATCTATAAATCCGTATAATGGTTTCACGAAAATGTTCATTTTAATAAAGTTCACCTTTTTAAATGAGCAGCAAAAGCCTTCACAAAATCGTGAGCGTTCACGTCCTTTACCGTAACTCCGTGACCGTGTCCAGACGGCATCTAAAACGTGTTTAAAAATGGTTTTACGTTTAAAAAACTTAACTGTTATGCAAGGAATAAAGTTATGTGCACGTGGATTAATATACGCCGCCATTACCTTGAGGAAGCAAGCGAGAAAGAAAGATTCAGGGGTGGCCCGAAGGATAAAATTAGGATAAGGGGTGATTGTCAGTCCCAGCTCGCGTTCGCGCAAGTTCGATTGAGGGCGTTGACCTAGACCATCGATAAAATGAGATTTCATCCCAAAACGTTGATACCTTTTGTAGCCATTCAGGTAATTATCGGCATATATAATAATAGAAGCATGATGATAATAAAAAGCAAGAGTATGGAGATAATATATCAACTTCATTTCAAGCCATTCGGCAGATCATCCATGTGGATTAGAACATCACCATATAGTTTTGTCTTGTTTCTGAGCTCATATCTAGAGTTATCTGCAAGATCCTTTTAGTCCTACTTGTTATCTAATAATACTTTGCAAATAGATTTCTGGCAGTAGATTGCCGTTATTACGATTTAATCCTTAAAATCATGATTATTTATGGGGTATTTTATATCAACTTTGGTGCGTGTGTTTCTATTTAAATGAACCTTTTTCATTATAGAAAAAAACCTCCACGCACTGTGGTTTTTTCTTTTATGCAAAAGGCCCATTGAAGAGAAAGGAGTTTCTACATGAAAGGTAACTGGACACTTTTGTGATTATACAAGAAACAGGTGTAACAGATTCAGAAAAATGATGTTAATGCTACTCCGAGCGACGAACCATACCGGACAAGTAGAGAAAACTCTACTTGGCCCGGCAGGG